>CM061921.1:61334528-61476588 GCA_031002005.1 Vandiemenella viatica | reverse complement strand
TATGATGACATGCCACGCTGGTGATTGTTTTTATACTCACTTTCCGCTTACAACATGGAATATTTGTACGAGGGCTCATTAAATATAAAAGATCCGCTTCTAATGACCGTTTTAAACCTATAGAAATTTTAAGCAAATTGCGTGCTCAGTTCAGTAATGAGATACTTTGAAGCCTCAGGTGTACAAGTGAAATTCTTCCGTGAATATTGGGTAAGCACTTCCGGTGAAGGTAAGATACCGTTTATCCCTCCTGATCGTTTTTTGCTATGCTAAAAGTGTTGTATAAGTCTATTGTCTGGTTGAATGACGAACTGTTAGACGCTGCATACTACTATGAACTCTTGGGAAAGATTAGAGAAGCCTAGTGGTCATAAGGAATAAGATTCCGATGGGCAGCGTCCTGTTTTTTTCCAACACCACCTGGAGTTGTTTTGCGTGAAAGCGCTCGCCTCCAAGCTGCTGCTGCTGCTACACAAGCGAAACTGAAGCAATTAAGCCGGACACTTTTCAATCATCACGCATGCAGTGCAGATTTGTCACGATGTCGCTAAAAGTAGTTAGGGGCAGAGAGAGTTTTTAACTACGAAGAGGTACTTCGTGCGCAGTTGCAACGTCAAATAAGTTTTTATGAACAAGGTATTAAAAAACAGCCAGTGTGTTGACAAAAATGTGTAGACAATAGTGGAGGCTATATTTTTTAAAAGTTTTTTTTATTGCTTTTTGCTATATATTAATCTAATGAAATAATTTATTAATAAAAAAACCTCATTCATATTTGTGTGACCCTCCTGTCTAGTCCATTAACCAATAACCGTATACTTCTGATGTTATTGTACCTACATTCAAAGGTATAACAACATCTGCTCCGCTCAGTCACTAATGGTACTTCACTCGTCTTTGCCGTGGTTTTACAGAGCTCGTTTATTCAATTCGAGGAAAATTTCTTGCTGAAAAAATTTACTTGTTCGGCACGTTGATCTGAATGCTATAAATAATTATTTATAATTGGTTGAGTATATTCTGAATATATCGTAGATAACTGATGTGTAATAACAGTTCGTGGATAAGGCGAAGTGACTGATAAGTGCACGCTGATAGATCTGTCGTCTTTAATGGTAAACAACAATACAAAGGACAGAAAAAAAACAAAGAGAAGGTGGAACGGACAAGATAACAGAACTACTTTCTATGCGGAGTACTGCAGGCTGCGAACTCACTTCGTGGCCTCGATAAAAATGCTGATTCGACGTTCCCGGGTTTTCGGGAAAGCGGTGACTGCATCCCAAATGCTGTCTCTGTTTATAGGTAGGAATAGAGAGCAGCCCCGTTTGAGCCGTATCCGTTGGTTTTTGTCATTCTTCGTGGCGTCAAGGTGACGTCAGTTCCAAGTAAGAAACACTACGACATAACGTATTTCGCATATGTTTTCCAATCTATGGTGGTTTACGCTCTGGCCTCGCATTCGGGAAGGCGTAAGTTCAAATCCACTTCTGGGCATACCGATTTGGGTTTTCCATGGTTTCCCTAAACCATTCCAGGCGAATTCCGGTATGCTTCCTACAACAGGCCATGACTGAATTCCTTCCAATTCTTTGTCCCCTCATCCTTTCCCTTCTCTAATGACCTCGACGTCGACGAGGCGTAAAGCCATAATGATAAAAATATCCATTCTATGAAACCTACACAATTTTCATCATGCACATGATTGGCCAAACAGAAAACAGTTATTGAATGGAGGTCGATGTTTGAGGGCCATTTAGTTGACAGTAAGACTGACTCAATAAATCTGAATGAACTACCGATAATGTGAAGATTCGATGCATTTATTTTTATGGGGCTTTAAGGCCTGACATTAGTGATGATTTCCACTAAGGGAACTGAGTGTTTCAGTCTGTTTCAGAATATGTGAGCTTTCTGCTAACGTATGTAACGCTATTCTGTTTGTGAAACTTATATTTCTGAGGGGGAGAGTGCGGAATATTGAAGAACTTGCCTAGACGATTACCGAAAACTGACAATCGGGATAGCTGTGGTAAGACTTGAACTCGCATCTACTTACCTCTCATCTTCAACATGGTGGCGCATAAATATTCTCAAACAGACTGTAGAGATACGTCGCATCTAACCACAACGAGCAGTGTGTGGTTACCTATATTGCAAGCCAAACTCCGTTGGTTCTACATTACAATCTCTAACATTCGGATAGCATGCCAACCCCCGTGCCTCAATACTTATCTCCGTGTTGCTCTCTTCTTTTTCAACTGTCCACTGATTATTTTTTTTAGTTGGGACATTGTGTCATCAAAGTCATTAGAAACGGGAGACGTAATGGGGCACGAAATCGGTCGTTGCCTTTCAAAGGAACCATCCAGGCTTCCCCTGGAATGATTTCGGGATGACATATACGCTGATCAGTCAGAAAGTTTTTTTTTTTTTTTTTAGTGGTATTCGGCCTTTTAGCCATTCAGCCAGCAACTGTGTTTCTTTTTTTGTTCCTCAATTGTGGCTGTACATTCTTCTTGTGTTATTGAGGATTACAAGTGACAGGACAACACAGGACAAACACAACCACAAAACTTAATTAAAACCACCATGCCCTGGGCCAGACTCAAACCGGCGACCCCTGCAGCGTGAAGCCAGCACGCTAGCCCCGCGCTACCGGGATCGCCAGTCAGAAAGTTATGACAACATACCTACTATCGATATAAACCCGGCCAGGCGATAGCAGCGTCACCTGACGAGGAAGTGACTGTATGTAGTATCAGTGAGCGTGCTGTCCGTGTTTAGAATGGGGAAGGCGCGCGATCTATCCGAGTTTGACCGAGGACAGATTGTGATGGCCCGGAGGCTTGGCACGAAGCATTTCTGAAACTGCACGACTTGTCGGGTGTTCGAGGAACTCTACGGTGAGTGTCTTCAACAAGTGGCGAAAACAAGGTGAAACCACAGTACAAACAGTCGAGGGGTTGGGCGGCCAACCCCTCATTACAGATGTCGGATGTCGTAGGCAGGGCAGTCAGGTAAAACAGGACAGGCGGCGAACTGTGGCGGAACTGACATCATACTTTAATGCTGGGCGGATTACAAGTGTGTCTGAACACACAGTGCACCGAACTCTCCTTATGATGGGCCTCCGCATCCGACGACCCATGCATATGCCAATGTTAACACCACACCATCGTTTACTACGACTGAAATGGGCACGTGACCATCGTCACTGGACGTTGGCGCAGTCACAGAGCATTGCATGGTCTGATAAATCCTGATACCTTCTTCATCATGCAGATGGGAGGGTGCGAATCCGTCGTTTTCCAGGGAACAGCTTCTTGACACCTGTATTGCGGGACGGAGACAAGCTGGTAGCGGCTTGATGGCCGGATCGAACCTGTAATCTCACGAATACCAGGTCCGAACGTTCCCGCTCATCCAGCAGGATCACCAGTGCACTAACTCAGACAAATTCCTGCGCGGAAGACGACGAAGGGTGAGGCCCGACCCGCATGAACTTTGTGCAATGTACGTCGGTAGTTTTCTGGCCTTAGGTTGCAAGGGTCGCTGGCTGGAGTACGGAATTAATGTTGAAATGAATTTAAATCAGTGTTGGTCACGCTTAGTGCAGGGAAAGTACATAATTAAATTGTGCATACTTTGAAACAGTTACAGCTGACTAAACTGCCGTAAAGGAAACGTTGTTGTATTTTTTTTTTAATTTGCTTAACGTCTCTCTAACAGCGAGGTCTTTAGAGACGGGAAGGATTGGGGGCAAGGAATGGGAAGGAATTCGGCCATGGCCTTTTAGAAGGAAGCATCCCGGCATTTGCCTGGAGCGACTTGGGAAACCATGGAAAACCCAAATCTGGACGTCCGGACGGGGATTCGAACCGCCGTCCTCCCGAATGAGAGGCCAGAACGCTAGCCGTTACACCACCATGCTCGGTACGTTGTTGTAAAGGATAGGTGAAAAGGTGAGGCAGGCCAATATTGCAAAGTGTACAATCAATTGTTCCATTGTTCTTTTACTGTTTTAAAGCGAATAGTTAGTGTGAGATTCTTTTATTCCGTTCAGCAATGGTCTTTCATACATAGATAACATTGGATAAGTTCTCTTTGGTCCCATATGATAACATCTCGGACATCTGGAACAGTATGTATCATTCTGATTAAACCAATAATTTTAATAACTACTTATTATAGTTTAGATAATTAGCATCACTTCCCAGTGTTAAGTATAAACTCAAAACATCCAACGCTAATTATAATTATATCTGAATACCCAGAGACTCTTGTTCATAGCTACATTTTTACGTCTCATTCTATACTCAAAATCATATGTCATTTTCAATCCTTTTCAGTTACCAAATTCCAAGAAGAAAATTATTTCACGGAGTGTAATCAATCCTGAAGCAAACACTCTTTCTGTTAAGATTTAAAACTGTCAAGCGATTAAATATTTGACATTTCATTTCCTATGGTGGGACACTGAATAATGAAGCTCTCTTAGATAAATTAGAACACTATTTACTCCGTGTACTAACTGACGCAGATGATTAATACTCCTGAATAAATACATGATATAATTTTGAATAGGAAGCTAAAGATTTGTTTATGAAGAATATTATCGACGCAGGGAAACCCCTGAATGATGCATCTAGAATTTTCTATAGCCATGTTAGAAAATTGATGGAAAGGTATTCAGACAATTACAGATAAGGAAGGAGAAGTTACTGAGGATTTGAAACAGGCGGATATATTAAGTAACTTGTTTGATGCTACTATTAGGGACGATGAGTCAAGAATGAGAGGGTGTAAATCAGAGAACGAGCTTGTCGTCAAAGCTAGATACGAGCACACTAAAAGATTTAAAATCGATTATGGGGGCTATGAAGGATTTAAGGTGAGCTAAGATTGATATTTAGTCCGAAGGTTAGTTGGACCTTCCTGAAGGAGGTATACTTAGTCTAGTATTTCCTCATTACCTAATCTAACCCGGTAATCCTACCTGGTAAAGGGAACCTACAGCTTAACGTGGGATCCGAACCACGGAAGCGTTCTGGCGTACCTCACATTCCACAGCAAGCCGTGCCAGAGATGAACGTCGGGTTAAGGGTCTATGAAAATCCCCGCCGAGACAAGAATTCTAACGGGGGACCTCTCGATCAACAGTCAGAAGCCCTAAGCACTGAGCTACCAGGCCTCTCTATGGAGGGACTAAGAAAGCTAAAAAGACGTAAAGGGGATGGTGTAGATAGTATTGCTGCAGATGTCTTAAAGATAGCAGGATATTACATTGTACTTTATCTTGTATGTATTTTAGATTTGTTGCTTACCAGTGGAGTGGAAAAGTGCGATAATAGTACCGGTCCATAAAAGAGGAGTGACCAACATGGTCGAAAATGACTAGCCGATTAGTTTGAGATTAGTGTTAGGCAAATTAATGGAGAGATTAATATGCACCACATCAGAAATGTCTGTGATAAAAGAAACTGGTTTTAAAATCGACAACATGGCTTTAGGCAAACATATTTGGATGAAACTGACAAGGGAGGCCAATCGATAGTGTAGCACTAGAGCAGTGGTGGCCAACCTCTTCAGCAGCTGGGACACATTTATTATTATTTATTTATTTTAATGGCATTTGGATATTCTCCTTACAGCCAGCCTCATATCATTATAATACTTGCATCAGTGAATACATGGATCAATAGCAGCATAAGACAGAAATAGGAATACAACTATTTTCACCATTGATAACACATCCAAAGCCAGCTCCAAACTGTAATATGATATGATACACAATATAAAAACACAATTACATATATAGTATATAAAAGCAATTCAATCCCATTATACATAATTTGACCACACAAAGATACGGCATTCATGTTTCAACACTCGGTACCACTGCACAGACATACCGCAGCCATGCCGCAACATAGTATAATATGTAATACAACAATGCAATCTCACACACAGCATAACAATACAATTAGAGTATAATGTTTACAATCTGTTTACACAAAAATGCGACACTCACATTTCAACACAGAGCGTCACTCCACAGTCATACCGCATCTAGACCACAATACAATATACAATATAACAATGCAATCGCATTCACTCTACACAACGTGATTAAAATATAATATATACAATGTGATTGCCCAGAATTACAAGATCAAAACAATAACATTAAATCTTGATGTTGTACTCTTCCAGGAACCTCGTTATTGTTTTGTAGATGGTAACATCTACCAGAGCCAGGAGGTGGGTAACGTTTATTGGTAATTGTATTCCTAATCCCACAAGTTCTTGTATAAGCTGTGTGCTCTCCCGCCATTTTTCCTTGCAGGCAAATAGGAGGTGGTTGGGTTCGCATATGCTGCTTCCATCGCATGTGCAGGTTGGAGTGTTCAGTGAATTAATGCGGTGTAAGTGTTTTGGGAAGAAGCCATGATTGAATTTTAGTCTGCTAATGGTGACAATTGTTTTCCTTGGTACGTAAGTCGTTTGATGCCACTGCGATTTAGGGATTGTTGGATGTATGGTGCCGTAATGTTTTCCTTTTGTTTTTATTGTTTCTTCCCACGATGTTTCCCACAGTTGTTTTGCCTTGGCACGCAGGGTGGACAGGAGATCAGTCGTCTTGATATATGGGTATGTTGTACCGTCGGAGGCTGCCGACTTAGCCAACTGATCCGCTCTTTCGTTGCCGTAAATTCCCGTGTGCGCTTTTATCCAGATAAAGATGGTCCGTTTTCCTATTTCTTCTAGTTCCCTGACACTTTCCAGGATCTGGTACGTTAAGGGGCATCTCCACGCATTATTATTAAGGTGATGTAGAGATTCGAGGACACTTCGAGAGTCAGATAGTATGATCACTGTCTTGGAGCTGGTGCTCTTGGCATATTCTAATCCCTTGAGTATGGCAACCATTTCGGCGGTATATATCGTTGCTTCACTGTGGAGTTTATACATCGATTCGACTCGTGCGTGCATATCCACGAAGGCACAGCCTACCGTAATGCCGATCTTTGAACCATCGGTGTAAATGTGTACACTATTTTCGTATTGCGCAAGAGTTTCCAATAAAAGGCTTGTGTTCCGTGCTGTATTTTCTGTGAATGGTATGTCCAGATTCATCTCCATTTTGATTACAGTTGATTTGTATGAGCCTTCGAAGCAAGGCATTTTCCTTGAGGAAATGATTATAGGTTGATATTGAACTAAGTAGATGTATGTTGTAGCGAGCAGTGGTATTTTTTTCTACGCCAGTAACTGTCCACAGTGGTTCTGTGCACCAGTGTCTCTAATGCATCTATTAAGGGATTGTTTCGGAACTGCATAATCTTTGAGATGAATTTCCCACATAGTTAGTATCGTCGGATGTTCAGTGGAGGTTCCATGGCTTCTACCAAGAGTGCTTTTGTGGGTGTAGAGCGCATTGCGCCGAAACATATGCGCAGTGCTTTGTAGTGGACCTTATCTATTTTGTTGAGCAGAGTTTCAGCTGCAGAGCTATAGCAGAGGCACCCATAGTCAATTATCTGACGCACAGAAGCTCTGTAGAGGAGTAAGAGTACTTTCGGGTCAGCTCCCCACCAGCAGCCACTAGTTGCACGCAGCAGATTGATAGCCTTCTCACATTTGTCTATCACGTATTTTATATATGGACCCCAGCTAAGTTTGGAGTCTATTTGCAGGCCCAGGTATTTGATTACCTTTTTGTTTGGAAATAGGTACGGCCCAAGTCGTACAGATTCCATTTGTTGTAATCGGTGTCTCGTGTATATTACGACTGCTTATTTTTCTGGTGCAATCTGCATCCCATTATCTTTTAACCATTTGTTTAATCTTTCCATCGCTGTACTAAGCAATTTTATGCATTCCGTCAGCGTTTCGCCTTCTGCGTATATGCATATGTTATCTGCATATTGTAGTATGTATACTCCCCTGGGTAGTATTTTGGCCAGGTCATATGTGTATATATTGAAGAGGATCGGTGATATAATCGATCCTTGCGGCAGACCCTGGCTCGTGTGTCGCGGTCCTATCGTAACTCCTTTGTGTTTTATGATCAGTATTCTGTCCTGCAGCATTTATATTAGGTTGCGTGTAAAGGCAAACCACCAACACAAGACAACCAGCTGGCCGCCATCGCATCCGCCGACGGGACCAGCATGCTGTTCACAGCAAAGGCGCTGCGACCACGCAGACACACAAGCCGACCAGTTGGGGAGAGTCGTCCAGCTGCTTACGCAGCTGATAACGACGATGATCCCCAGCTATCATACGAACCCTTTGGGGGTTTTGACATAAGGGCGCCTCAGGCGTCCATAGCCCTTTTTCCCCCTAAAGTGTATTAAACAGAGTCACCAAAACAACCCACAATCCAAACATAGTGACACATAGCGATAGAGCCTAGGCAGCGGGATACGCAAACATGGCCTATAAGGCCGCGACACAAAAAAAAAAAAAAAAAAAAAAAAAAAAAAAAAAAAAAGGTTGCGGAGAAGCCCATGTTCTGCATCTTCCCCGCCAGTAGCTCGAGGCTGACATTGTCATAGGCGCTGTTGATGTCAGTATAGAGGGCTATGAGATATCGGTTTCTACTTAGGCTGGATTGGATGTCTGTGACAAGTCTTACTAGTAGGTCATTGCTGCCTCTCCCTCGTCTGTACGCCCACTGGTGGTCTGGCAGAAGGTCATTGTGTTCGGCAAACCATTCGATCCTATTCTTCACCATCCTTTCCAGTTGTTTATATGGGCATGGCAATAGTGCTATGGGCCTGTAAGCTGTGGTTGTTGACGGGTTTTTTCCCGGCTTCAGGATCGGGATGATTCTCGAAGTTTTTAATCCTGCAGTCTGTTGTCTTTTATTCCAGACATTGTTTAGGACTTTTAGGAGAAATTTTTTCCTTTGTGATGGTAAGTGTCCGATCATTCCGTAGTGGACGTTGTCTATTCCTGGTGCCGTGTTATTGGAATTCTGGGACGCTTTTTCAAATTGCTTTTTCAAATTCTTCCATGTTAAAAGGCCTTGACATGGGGTCGCTAGCTTCATCTTCAGGTGGGGAGTTGCAGATTGGGTTGGCGGAAGGAGGTGCTAATGTTGTTAGTATTTGTTCCAGCATTTCCGTGGTTATGTTCGATGTTGGGTGCACTGTTTCAGTTGATTGTTTGTAGTTTTTGACTTTTGTCCATATGGTGGTAATTGTGGTGTTCCTATTGATTGATGCGCAGAAATTTTTTCAACCTTCTCTCTTCATCTGTTTCAATGTTCTTTTTGTACGAGCTTGTGCTTTGTTTAACTCTACGAAATTTTCCATGTTGCTGCATCTACGATATTTTCGGAGTGCGTCTCTCCTCTCTTGAATAGCCTTCTCGCATTCCTCGTTCCACCATAGTGGGTGGTTCCTGGTAGTGTTCATTTCTATTTGTTTCTTTTGGGGTATGCCTTGTTAGGCCGCATGGTTTATAACCCGGATCAGGCTGTTATAGTCTTCCTCTGTCACTCCACCATCGTTTAGGTTGTTTAACTGTATCGCAGTAGTATCAGTGTATACGTTCCAATTTGCGTTCCTGATATTCCATTTGTGACCTGATGTTGCCAGAGGTTTTTTGCTGGGTTGATTTAGTCTCAGGGTGATCAAAATCGGGTAGTGATCTGATCCCAGAGGCTCGTGGATCACTCTGTGATCGAGCAATGCTGCAATATTCGAGGAGGCCAATGCAATGTCCACTACTGATTTACGTTCCATCGGGTTACAGATTCTTGTAGCTGTGCCGTCATTAAGTATAACTAGATTTTATTCTTCTATTATCTCTATTATTATTCGGCCAAGATGATTTGTTTTCTCGCTCCCCCAAGCACTGTTGTGCGCATTCAGATCTCCGGTGATAATATATGGGTTGGTTAGTTTTTGTAATAGCCTTAATATTTGAGGTTTTGTGAGAGCCGTGTTGGGCGGTCGATATATCGTAGCTATTGTCAGCCAGGTATTGTTAAATCTTAGGGAGATGACGCAGGCTTCAATCGGTAGTCCTGTGGTGTCAAGTTGCACTGTGTTGTACGTCATTCCCTGTCTGACGAAGATAGCAGTTCCCCCATATCCGTCATCACGATCACAACGAATGATGCTATAGCTTTTAATACTAATGCTGTCAGGTGGTTTCAGCCATGTTTCGGCGACTGTGGCAATATCTACGTCGTGCGATCTTAATGCCTGTTCAAAACTTTCCTTATTAGATCTTAGTGAATGGGCGTTCCATTGTAGCATTGAAATCTGTCGTCCTTGGACCACAGATTTCCTGGGAGAGGTTTAGTTCAAACCAATTACAAGATGTCGCAAACATAGGTTCTGTAGTGAGGCTTTCTCTGTTTGGCAATAGCGACCAGGAATTCCATTGCGGTATTTTTATTTGATGTGCGATTTTAATGTCACATAAGATGTTTTCCATTGTTGGAGGATTTAAGCTCCGATGGTAGTTAATATTTCCTGTAGTTTAGTGCCAATGAGTGTCGGGTCTATTATGCCACTGGTTTTGGTTTCTTCTAGTATAGAGATAATGAAGATCAAGAGCTTTTCAACCAGTGGGGAGGATTTATTGGAGGGTGGGATAGTTTCTGTGCTCTCTTTGGCATAGGTTGACTCTAAAGGTGTTGGTTGAATTGTAGTTTCATGGTGGTTGTTTATTATTGGGCTTAAAGGACCATCATTTCTCCAAAATAAATGTCTGGGAATTGTTATTCTATTTCCTGCTACATTTGATTGGGTCGAGTTTCCTTTTAGGCGGCTGCGTTGAGCTGTTTGGCGGAAATCATAGCGGCTTCCGACTTCACGTGCTTGAAAGTTGCTACCATCATAGGCTACAATGGAGCTTGGAGGCAAGGTTTTCGGAACGACTTGTTTCGCAGCTATAGGAATAGGAATTTGCTCAAGTGGTTGCTGACCCATTTGTACAAGTTGAGGGCTCTGGGCCACATTTTGGATATGGAATTTTCAGTCGGGCCGCACGTATTCTTTTCTTGGACAAAAATACTTGAAGAAATCATTAAAAATGAAAAAAAAACATAATTAATGAAGTATTAAAAATATAGTATTTTGATGGGTTGAAGTCGAAATGAGTGGTGCTGAGTGTTGTAATGTCACAGTTGAAAGTTAAAATTTATACGTATAACTATCCTGCTCCGCGCGTTGGCCATCCCTGCACTATAGAGTGTGCTATAAAATTATGGAAAATAGGGTAAAAATCAGAGTTTTACAAAATAGTTTTAAAAAAGCATTTAAATACAAAATATAAAATGGTTTGAAATGTTAGTATTTAAATACAAAATAGGTATTTTTAAAATACTTTTATTGAAATAAAATGCTTTTTGTTCACTTAATGAATTAATGTATTTCAACACTACTACTCGTTCATACAAGTCATCTTTCATGATTAGTCTGTGAGACATCTTTATCATAAAGTTCTACTGGAGTAGAACTAGAAAAACAAGTATTATATTTTTTGAACCCTTTTTTCTACTGTTGGATTTTTATTTTTGCAATCTAAATTAGTATCACTATCCCTTATTCTGAGTATTTCTAGGTCTATGGCAGAGTTTTCATTGACACTGACTACAGAAGAATCTGTGCCCTCTACAAATATATAATAAGATACAGTCTTTTACTTTATTTCCCAGTTGGATTATATATATTTTGAACATCATCTTGTTTTACAGTTAGTACCTCAGCAACAAAATATCCTTTTATGTATTCTCTGTTTACCGTTGGCAACCATTTGAGTTTTAAAAAAGAATTACATACAGATGCTAGTATGCTCTCCTTTGCCTTGGTTTCGTCTAATTTGTGGAGTCTCACAAAACATCTTTTAAGGCTTCTTTTAATTATATATATCAACACACCACAGTGTGTAGTATTATCCATTTACAAACTGCTTAGCATCTATTGCATTCTAATTTATTTGGCGGTAACATCCATAGAAGGTATCTCTGTCCCCCCATAAACTTCAGATGTGTTCAACAATAAGTTTTTTTTTATGATTATGTATTCATCAAGAAAATGAATTTCAATTTAATTAAAGCTGCCAAATCTAGTTTTCTTAATGTTTCAGTCAGGATCTCTTTTACTGCACAAAGATCATGAATATTATAATAACACGAATTACAGCCATTTAATTTAATTACAATGGAGAGCACACGTTGGACATCGTGTTGGATATAGAGATGTAGGGGATTTGCCAGTAGACTCTTAAGTTTGTTTCACATGCTTTTGGACACCTTGAACTCAGATTTCAAAAGTTCTTGACATTTTACAGTTGCCATATCATGAAGTTTCTTGTATGAGTTGCTTTTCGTGAAGAAATTAAATGCAAAGTATGCGAATATCTTTAATTATTTAGATGGTTTGGGAAATTCAGGAGTAACACCTCATCAACAACATCAATATTTTCAATGTTGTCTGAATCTCTATCACATTTCTCAAAGTAAGATTCCCATATTTTTTAAAGGCTTCGAACATATTTGATTCATCACCAGTAAACGTCTTATAATTTTTGATAATTTCAAATCAAACTCAAAATGTATGACAACAATCAGTTCAGTTACTTTATCAAACGTACGAGAACCTTTAAATCTCCGGGAAGAAAGGGTAGCACTTTTTATTTCAGATATGTTACGATCAGTGCAATAGCTTGGATGAGACGAAATATCTGCTATGGTGCGTACACAATCAATCGCTATTAAAGCTAGTTTTGTATATACATTATATTCTGTAAATTCTTTAGCAATTTTATTATTGCAAGTGTGACGGCACATAATTTTTGGTGGGTTTGATATTTACTGAAGAACATCTGCAATTAGAGCCCTAAATGAATAATCAATATTGGTGACAAAATTCACAACAAATTTGTCAAAATTAATTGAATTCAGTAAACAACACAATTCCTCTTGTTTGTATTTTGAGGTTTGACATTCTAATGCTCCTTTAAAAGTTCACCATGATCTTTTCTCCGAAAATAAATATATAATACGTACTTTCTTAAGCTATGTTCACACGTGGATACTTGTGCTGAAACTTAAATCAGGATTTATTTGTCAAGTCGCGGCACTCTACTTCTTGTCTTACTACCAGCATAACTGCAGTAAAAACAAACAAAAATATTTCTAAGTAGGCACTTCCAGGGCCGGCGTTAGGGGAGGTGTGTGTGGGGGGGAAGGGGGGTGGGTGGAGGGATGGGGTAGGCTGGGAAAATTTACGCCAGGGCCCCAACTGGTTATGTCACTGCTAAGAACGCTTACCCGGGGACAGAGAATCCGGGGCCATTACTGTCGACAAAATATGTCCTACGAGAAGTTAATATCTGAAGTTGTTTTACTTAATGATTGGAAGATTAATAGCAGTTTAAGACACTATTCTTCACTTACAATTTTGTATATACAAAGTTTACCTTCTCGGCTAAATATTTATTCAAGTGCGCAAGTTAAATTATGAAACATTATAACACATTAAAATGTAACTTTAAAAATTTATAAATAAGTTGTTTCATTTTGGGTTAATGCAACACATAAAGGGGAAGGGAGGGGCTGTCTGGAAAGTTAAGCTTAGCTACTGTAGTATAACAGGCTACCATAATAATTACTCTGTGCAGTCTAGCGCGAGCGCTCGAGGAGGTAACTTCCTTGTACCGAAGCATAGAGACAGCCGTAAACATTAACGAGTGACAGTAAAGTGTAGTGTGACGCGAATACAGTGAAATACTCTTCTGTGTTTTCTTTAGTGAAGGAATTGTGTAAACAAGTGGACCAGATCTTAGTGCAACGCGTGTGTGACCCGTAGGGTCAGACAGTGATGTCAGAAGAAAGTGATGGAGTAATGGCAGAAGCCATTAAACAGACACCAATACAACCTGCGGTATCTATGGCTGACACAGCGGAAGCAGTAAACACGGCACTGACACTATGCTATTCCGAGGACGATACTAATAACCAAGTAAGTGCAACGCAGCCCTATAAATTATCGGCATCCAGCAGAACACAAAGTGTTGGCGGATTTAAACGTAAGAATAAAGACAAAGGAAAAACTCACGTTCCGGTAGTCAAAGTGAAAATTCTCCAGGCACAAAAGGCTAACCAGCTAAATTATAACCAAATAGATTCTAATCAAACTGAAGATGAAGAAGATCCATCCGACAACTATACAGGCGAAACGAGCAATCAGCGAGATAGAAGACCCTCTTGGAGTGAAGAGATGGGTTGTCACAGGCAGAAACCGCCAGTAGACCTATTCAGGAAACTAAAACTCTTAAATTAGTGCCGAACGCAACAGGAAGCATAGACCACAACGCGGCCAACAACAGGAGAGAGGAAAATGCTGCACCACTCTATCAGTACCAGGAAAACGATGTGGGACCATTCTACGTCTACGCCGAATAAAGTGAACAACACGAGAGAACCACAGGGCACAAATTGGGCAGATTACATCCAATGGCCATAGGAAAAATAATTAGAGATGTATCACCGGGAATGAAGAATTCCATTTTAAACATCGCCCCAAAGGGGAAGAACCGAGTCATGATACAGTTCAGCAGTGCTAAATGTGTCAACAGAGTATCGTCAATTCAGCAGCATGAGAAAAACATCAAATTTTATGTTCCACGGATGTGCGTCGTCAAAGAGGGGATCATTAAAAATGTAGACACAAATCTTTATGAGAATGAGATACAAGATGAGATCGAATCCGCGATCCAAGTCTTAGAGGTGCGAAGGATCATGCGCAATGTCAAAAGGAATGGTGTACACGAACTTATACCAAGGCAGCTAGTACGACTGACATTTGCAGGACAACGGCTACCACAACATGTAACAATCCTATAATTAGCTCTATTCTTACTCCATACACAAATGGCTTCACAACAAATCAATAATTTGCTATACTTGAACGCAAGGTCCTTGCGGTCTAATAAAGAAAGTTTTGAGCAGGCCTTAAAAATACATGACGTATCTATCGGGGCGGTAGTAGAAACCTGGCTAAGACCAGAAGAAAAATTATCATTTAATGGCTACAACACAGTAAGATGTGACAGGGTATATGGATATGGCGGGGCAGCGCTACTAATTAAAAAATGCATAGATTATAGGACTATACAGCTAGCCAACATAAATACAGCCATCGAGGTCTGTGCAGCTAGTATCAAAAGCGAACACGCCCAAATAGCAGCAGTATATAAAGCACCCAATACAGCTATCTCTAAACTACAACTGATATCACTCTTACGACAACTTCCACAACCATATATCATCACGGGTGACTTTAACAGTCACCATACAGCTTGGGGAAGTAGCAACACAGATCGAATGGGAAGAATCCTGATGGAGGCAATAGAAGACGAAAACTTGGTAATACTAAATGACTGCTCGGAAACCCGGATTACTAAGCCATCAGAAAGTAAGTCCGCAGTGGACATTACCATTACTTCACCTTCGCTTGCATATCTATACAATTGGGAAGTCCTCCAGGAACCATTAGGTTCGGATCATCTTCCCATCTTGATTAGATCGAGATATCGCAGGCCGAAAGAAAGGGCACCCTCTCCAACATACAAATGGAACTTGGCAAAGGCTGATTGGACAAAATATCGAGAAACAATAAGTGCATACGCAGAAGAAGTTAATATATCAGATGACGGAAGAAAGAGTTACAACTCTCAAGACAATCCATCCCAGTCAACAAACCGAGAAAGCCATACTCACGGTTAACTCCCCCGTGGTGACACGATGAATGCAATCGCTTGGTGCATGAAAGGAAAGAGGCCCTGAAAAACTACAAAAGGTACAGCACAGAGGAAAAATATATTACATTTATGAAAATACAGGCACGTACAAAGAAGACATTTAAAGAGAAGAAGAGGCAAGGATGGAGAAAGTTCTGCGAAACTTTGAACAAAAACACACCTTTGACACAAATATGGAAACGAGTGAAGAGCTTTCGTCATGCTGTCGAAGACTACCAACGTACTCCAGAGATTAAGTTAGAAATCGCATAAAAAATACTTGCCAGGCTGACTACCCCTGCAGCACACAACCACATATGGCTACAACCAAGCACGAATCAGGAGCACTTGCTCCTCAAACCATACGACATGACAGAGTTGGAAAGGACACTATCAAAATGCAGCAATACAGCTCCAGGACCTGATAATATCTCATACTCAATGTTAAAACACCTTCCCACCTCCGGAAAGGCCATTCTTCTAAGTGAACTAAATAACATATGGCAAGAAGGGAGATACACACCTGAATTAAAAACTGCCAGAATAGTACCCCTTCTAAAACCAGGAAAGGACCCCTAAGATGCAGCCTCCTATCGACCAATAACTCTCTTACCGTGCCCTCTCAAGATCCTGAAAAAAATGTTCAAACACAGGATGGAGTGGTACATCGAAAAACACAATCTGCTACCAGAACACCAGTTGGGATTCCGGAAAGGTAAAGGAACCAATGATTTATTGGCGCAACTGGTAACGGACATACAAAATTGCCAGAGTAGGAACGGATATCTGTACGCCGTATATATCGATCTGTCTAGTGCGTACGATAATGTCAGCATCCCAGTATTAGCAAATAAGCTAAAACGCATGAGAATAGGTTCATAGGAAATCTATGCGCTCTGCTCCAAAACAGTATTCTGATCATCAACAGTAAAACAGGCACGGCTGGTCCAAGAGAGACTAGTACTGGGCTACCGCAAGGTTCTACACTATCTCCCTTACTGTTTAATATATACACATCAGATTTAGCCAAGATATTAGCAGAGAACACATTCATACTACAATATGCTGATGACCTATGTATATATGCGATTGGCAACACGATACTAGAGGTCAAGGAAGCCCTCGCCACCACTCTGAGGAATCTTGAAAAATGGTTAGTGGAAAATGGAATGACGATTGCCCCTGAAAAATCAGAAGCTTGTATATATACGCGTCACAGACTACCAAATATAACCTCAGTCGACATAGGACCCTATAGAACACCATACAAAAAGAACGTAAAATACCTAGGATTAATTGTAGACTCAAAACTGACCTGGTCACACCACATAAAATATATCTTAACGAAATGTGAAAAAGCTATTAATGTAATGAGCCCTACTACTGGATATTGGTGGGGGACGGATCCACAAACAAGTATACTACTGTATCGAACGCTAGTGCGCCCACACTTCAACTACGGTTGCATATGTTATGGAGGAGCATCAGACAGCTTGATCCAACAACTGGAGAAAGCCCAGTTCAAGGCGATACGTCTGTGTACTGGGGCGATGCCTTCAACGCCTACAAATGCCCTCCTATTAGAAGCACAATACGAAGGCATTATAAAAGTTCTAAATTCTTGCTAAGACAATTACAAACGCCTAACAGTACATTGACGAATGCAATAGCAACATTGGAAAGACACTGTCAAACAGTCCACTTCTGGAAACGGAAACGGACACCTCCGCTAGCTACGGCATACTCCGAATTAAAACGATACCAAAACATGATATATACTCTGTCGAAACTCCCGTGCTTCGAAGCCAGCTATGACACAACAATCATGAAACCTGCAACTATACTGAATATACCATTTAGGGAAAACTCGGCGCTGAATAGAGCTCTATTAGCCGACCATAACGACGCAGAAAATTATGTACATCACATATACACGGATGGCTCCAAGACTGTAGAGGGCGTAGGGTGTGCATATGTAGACACACAAACTGCAGATGTGGGCAAGTACAAACTCCCAAAAGAAGCAACAGTATACACCGCAGAAATGACAGCTATCCTACAGGCACTACAATACGTGCATGATATACCGCAAAATAATATTATCATCTGGTCAGACTCAAGAAGCGCTATCGAAACACTCCGCAATATGCATACTGGTAGTGGGAGAAATATATTGGGGTATAAAATTATGGAACAAATACAACAGCTACAGGGCACCCCAAAACAGGTACATTTGAACTGGATCAAAGCTCACACAGGCATACCAGGAAATGAATTGGCGGATTCATCAGCCAGAACGGCAATAAAATCAGGAATACACCACCACCTAATCCCAGCGACAGACTTAATATCTACGATTAGGATCACCATAAGAGATAAATGGAACAATATATGGAGGAAATCTATAGAAAATAAAGGTAAACACTACGGCTGTTTACACCCGACGATACCAACAAAACAGTGGTACCAAAGATCGTACACCACAAGAAAAACTATGAGCATTATAGCTAGATTAAAAGTCAACCATGGCTGTTTTCCTAAGCATTTGTACAGATTACATCTAATACCATCCCCTCTATGCGGCTGTAACGAGACAAGCGAAGGAGATGTAAACCACGCGATATTCTCTTGCAAAAGACACTGGCAGCAGTCCACCAAACTGCTGGAAGACCTACAACAACTAGGCATAAACCTCACAACAAATATCTTGAACCTTTTAGCTATGGAAGAGGGGACGGGGGAGGGGGGTTCACCGAGGCCAAAATGGAACTACGTGGTTTATGGACGCTCCTTTATTATGTTGACGAGTTGGGGGCCTGTAACAGGTGAACCTCTGAAAAAGTGAACTCACCAGGTCTTTCAGAACGCAAATGGGTGCCTTGGATTTGCGTCTTTCTCTGAAGACTGCCATTACAATTTTCTTACAATTTCATGAGGGCAGTGCCATTCATTTAAACTTCCATATTCCTAAATATTTTAGCTGCAGACAACTCAACATGCAGAATGTGCGTAACATGTTTCTGAATAGTCTTTCACAACTATAGCAAATTAGATAGTCATTGATATGTGTTTCTTCTAAACTGAATTTTGCTATGGAATTTTTAGCTTACTCGCCTTCTTACGTGGTACATACACTGGGGGCGACCCCGCAAATTGTTTGTGGGCTGCCCCTGCTTCGAATGCAAAGCCTGGGGCTCCCACGGCAATATACTGTCTCTCCCACTACATCCGCCAGGCGGTCACGTAATTTCTTTTAATGTCAGGCAATACCAGGCTGCCACCAGCGTGCTGCATTATTCATCATTCTGCCGGACACTTTTAATTACTATTTAGAAGCCGGAGCCTGTTATTGCGTCAATTGGGAGGGGAGGAAAGAGACAATCAAGCGATTTATGCCTCGCGCGAGTAACTGTGCCATTCTTAGCAAGGAAGATTGAAAACTGTGGGTATACATTACTCTAAGATCTAAATTTCAAATGAAAATAATACTGACCTCACGGTCGCTGGTTCCAAATGAAATTACCTGCCTCAGCTGAAGCTTATTGTTGTGGTTCGTTTATAATTTCAGTTTTTATACGAAATTACTGAGAAATTACAAGCATTACTCTGTAATAGTGACCGAACTCATTTTACAGTCCGCTATTTTAGTACGACGGCTCTGTGCAAAATGTACGAGAATCTGTAGTACGGACGTACACAGCAACTATTAACTCCGAGCATCCAGATTTGGATTTTCCTTTTTTTTTAACTTATTGCTTTACGCCTCGTCGACGGCTTAGGTCATTAGAGGCGGGATGGGACTGGGACAAGGAACGGGAAGGAATTTGGCCATGGCATTTTTGAAGGAAGCATCCCGGCATTCGCCTGGAGTGATTTGGGGAAAACATGGAAAACCCAAATCTGGATGTCCGGAAGGGGATTTTCCATGGTTTCCCGAAATCACTCCAGGCGAATGCCGGGATGCTTCCTTCAAAAGGCCATTGCCGAAATCCTTTCCGTTCCTTGTACCCAGTTTCTCCTGTAGTTGAGCCTCCCTCTCATAGGCCAGTACGCACTGTATGATACCGATTCTGGGGTCATCATAACACTCTTAAATTACCACGCTTAACGCAATTACAAACTTCCGAGATGTGAATGGCATACTTCAGGTGACCATCTTGCGAAGCCACTGATAATTACAAGACAATGTTGCGTACTAAACGAATACAAGGTGATAGGACTCCAACAATTCCATTGATCTACGTTGGTGATCCTCGTGGCATATATTATTTAATCTGTGTTATGTGCAACGTCCACAGTGCGTCGGTTTCGAATTATGTAAGTTTCAGGCACATGATTTTTTTAAGGCTTTGTGCCTCGTCGATATCGAGGTCATTAGAGGAGGGGAAAAGACTGGGGACAAGAAACAGTAAGGTATTCGGCAGTGGCGTTTCCAAGGAACCATTCCGGCATTCGCCTAGACTGATTTAGGGAAAGCATGAAAAAGCGAAATCTGGATGGCCGGACGGGGATTCGAACCCGGGTCCTCCCAAATGCGAGGCCAGAGCGTTACCGCTCACCCACCATGCTCGGTCACCAGATTAGGGAACATCCATGTATTATGTGGCTCGGTCTAGGGGGGGGGGCTGAAAAGCTACGCTGGGCTGCGTGGGGGGAGGGGGATTCCGAGCCAGGCCACGTAGTTTTTCGTTAATATTGTCACAGTTAAAATGAGGTACAGAACACACAACAGCATGTAAATATTTATTTCCGTCATTTAATTATCCCCGAATGTAATTTACGATAGTGTGACAAGACAGTACAAAATGTCTTCTGGAATCAATAGTTATATTTGCATCAATGTTACTAGTTTCAACTGAAGTCCAGTTATTTATATCTGTCTCTTCGCGGTGACGACCTTTGCGAGAGTGCAGAACCACAAGACTCGCCACGTCTTTTGGAATGTAGAAGCCTGGGTGAACGACACACATATGGATATTCATTAGCCGCAAATGAGAAAGCCATCCACCCCGCTGAATACTGGTCTTCACTTTCGATATGGTTATACCTTTGTGTTATTGATTATTTGTTAATTAACTGATCTTAAATTTCTTATGTGCATAATTACTCGTTTAGTTTTCTATTTCTATCCTTAAAACAAATGTTTTAAGCTGTAAGCTACACATGTAAGATATGAGAAAATTCTTTCATTACAGAATTCTGCTGATTATATTAGTAAATGCACTCTTATTTACATGTCAAAGGTATAGCTAAAGGCCAGAGATGCAATCAGTTAACAGTGAGTGTCTAATTGCAAATTACAAACGCATTTACTAGCAATAATAATTGAGGAAAGCTCCATTTCCTTCCACGTGTGGTTAGATGTCATTAGGAAAGACGGTTGATGTAAGGTTGTCCGATTAAAAGCGCACAGGTGACGTAAGTGCACAAGGGTCTATAATTCCCTACCTTCCTGGAAAGTCAGTGTCGCCAGAAAAACGCACATTCGAGCCCTGACGGCCTGTAGGTCTAGGCGCGCACTCGGGATTTATAATCGGGTGATTATTATTTAGTCACACGTTGGTATTTACAGTCAGGTGGTTATTATGTAGTCACGCAACTGGAACACTCTGTTTGCAGTTAGAATCAGCGTACATGTGACAAAAATATCAGCAACTAAAAATATGCAAATAAACACGTTTTTGAAGCATCGCAACTGTCGCAAATAACAATAGGTTACACTGTCAAGGATTAACCTCATCCCAATTGCGTCAGTTGCTGAAAAATCATGTCTGACAACGTATATGTTGTTAATTTCTGTAAAAAATCTTTTTATACAGAAAAAATTACTGATTAAAAAACTGCCAAGCTGCCATGTAAATATGGCAGAACTTGTATTCATTTACTATTTTTAGTTCCTTGTAATGTAAAATACTGATGCATCAGTACTAATGTATCACCGCCTTCGGAAGCTAGTAATTGAGATAGATAAAAACGATACGCTTTGACAACGGATGAAACCACTACCCAAGCGATCTACGGACGAAAGATTTTTACTTACTAGTTTAAAAAAAGGAACGAAGAAGTAGACGTATGTATGCTTTCAACTAAGCATGTTGCGTCCCCTAAGGGAACGCCCACATCTCATTCTGGGGAAACTCTTTACAAGTACAGAAGTTATTCAAGTAAAAAAAATATGCTCTAAGAGTTATTTTCGGAGCAAGCCCACGGAAGGTGTACTTAAATCTACTCTCTGCTGTCTTATGTGGTGGAAAATCGTGGACACTTTACGCTCAATGCTGACATACTACATAGGTATAATACTAGAAATAAATATAATATTCACAAAGTAGTTGTGACTTGTACAGAAAGGGATAAATTCGCTTGAGCTTCTTTATCCTATGTCTTACAGCTAAAAACAAAATGTTATCTGCGAAAACCTAATAGATTTAAATCCAGACAGAAAGAATTTTTGCTTCAGTATCAGCTTTACTCCGTGAAAGAATTTTCTTCTTAGGGTCTCGTAACTAAAGATGACTGACAAAATAGTATCTGCTCTTAGGGTGCAGAACTGGAAGGTGACTAAGTTATTAACATTCACTAAAATAATGAATGATTTTCTGTTTGTTTAAACTAATTACTTATGCAGCAATTAATTACAGTATATGGACACTGCTTTCATATATACTAGTCGTAATCAGCATATGAAATTAGATTTTACCATTTAAAATTGGAAATTTAATATACTATTGTGATGTTGAGTAACTTTTTTTATTTATGGCTTTACACCTCACCGACGTCGACGTTGATGTCATTAGAGGCGGGATGGGACTGGGGACAAGGAACGGGAAAAAATCGGCCATGGTCTTTTTGAAGGAAGCATCCCGGCATTCGCCTGGAGTGATTTGGGGAAACCATGGAAAACCCAAATCTGGATAGACAGATCGGTGTCCTCCCGAATGCGAGGTCAGAGCGTTAACCACTCACTCACCACATTCTGTGTGTTAAGTAACTAACCGGTAATCAGTAGCTGGAAATATTACTAATTTGTTAACGACTGTAAGTTCTGTACAATATCCCCAAGGATCTTTTCACATGCAATCAAAGCGATCATATCTAATCTAATCCAATCCCAACATTTGCATTGCCTTTATCTAACGTGTACAACAAATCTGCGAAGCTTGGATTACAAGAAGAAATAATTATGAGAATTAATCTATTTTGGTTCCCAGTAACCAAGATCCATATTGATGTGGTTTGTCAATGCAATAAAATAAATATTCAGCATCTCCCGCCAAGCACTATTGATTTCGCGTATGAACTGCATTTTCGCATAATACGCCTTTTCGCCGGGTCTGGTAACTTGTGAGCAGACTAACGTCGGAATCAGTGCAGGTAAGGGAGCGTCCATAAACTAGGTAGCTCCATTTTGGCCTCCTGTAAACCCCTCTCCCCCCCCGTAGTCCAACTTAGCTTTTGGCTCTACCCTTCCCCCGGCTCTCCTCCCTCCCGTGTTGCATGTACTATATCTCCCCCCACCCACGTAGCCCAGCGTTGCTTTCCAGCCAATCCCTCCCCCCCCTCTAGATGGAGCTACGTATTTTATGGACGCTCCATAACAGAGGGTATAACAGCCCCCACCCACCTCGCTTAGGTTGTGCGCTTTTGTCGTATATTCTGATGTAAAACCGCGTCGAGATGGTACCAAGGAGTTACATTATAAAACCGCGCGTTGTGGTTCCTGGAATTTGGTAAGACGCGGTTTCGACCCCCGGTCCTTAGAAAATGGTTCCTTTAAGGAGGCCATGGCCGATTTGTTTTCTCTCCGTTGACCAAAATCTTCTCCCGGTGATAATAATCATGTTGGCGAGCTGGAAAAATTAAAATTACGAAGCATACCAGAAGCGTAGCTCAGGCGATAGAGTGTCTGACTAAGACCCAGACGATCGGTGTTCGATCCCCGACGAAACCGAGGACTTTTCTTCGAAAATCCGGAACTGCTCTCTAGGCTCACTCAGCCTGCTATCCAATGATTACCGTGGAGGAAACTCCCCAGAAAGGTAAACAATGGCCAAGGCGTTTCGCCGACTGCGTCACATCCTTCTAGTGCCAATGGTTGTAAATGGGAATGCGGAGCTCTACCTCCGTAAGTTGTAACTAGCTGCAGAAGCCAAATTTATTTAATATATTTCGTATGACACAAGAATACAAAAACAGTAAATACATTTAATCACAAGAGATAAAACAAAACATGAATGTTAGTACAGACAGAAGTCCAACGATTGCAGCCATTCAATTGCTTTTATGGTTGCTTCGTGAATGAGATGCATTGCGCCACTGAATCTCCTAAGAGGGCATTCCATGGCGATGTGATGAATGGTTTGCTGATGGTTACCGCAGTCACATGAAGGATTTTAGATCATTCTCCATTTGTACATCCAGTAGTTGCATCTACCGTGGCCTGTTCTCACTCGGTTCACCTACATCTACATATATACTCTACAATTCACAAAATTGTGGGTGGCAGAGGGTGCTCAGCACCAAAGCTAATCTCTTTGATGTGCATTCCAATCCCTAATGGTACGAGGGAAAAAAGAATTCATATAAGAATCAGTCCGGCACCTAATTTCTCTAATTTTATCTTTCCTGTCCTTCCGACTCAAATAGGCGAAGATACACTTCAAGAGCTTATGCAGACGATATTGGATTCTACGTAACCGACAATGACGACCTAGTAACAATTAATAACCAAATAAAGATTTATGGCCCTGAAAGTGGCGCCACAGTCAACATGGACAAATCAGGCATACTTTACATTGGATCAGGAGTTCAAAACCTTGTAAATACTTATGGATACAATCAAATGAACAAACACAAGGCCTTAGGTGTGTGGCTAGAAACCAATCCACTCAAAATGAGTGTAATCAATTGGCGAGAAGTTTTAAACAACACAAGGGCCACTCTGCAACTGCAAAAAACCAGACGGATCAATAAAATACAGAAAGCAAATTTAATAAATCTGGCGGTCCTTGGCAAATTAAACTATATTGCCCAAGTGCTCCCTGCACCGAAAGGGATAATACAAAGCGTTCAGAGGGCAGTATCCTGGTTCCTGAGCCAAGGTGACATATTCAAAGTCAACTTCCAGACGCTAACCCTGCCAAAAAAAGACCGAGAGCTGCCAATTTACAGTTATCCATACAAACTGAACTTATATAAGACACCGACCTATCAACAACCATGCATCTAAACCTACAGAGGGAAAGCCAACAATTACATACAAAATCATACCTTGAACAACTGGCATGACTTCACAGAAATATACACTGATGGATCCAAGACCCCAGAAGGAGTGGGCTACGCTTTCTACTGCCCCACAACAGGAGCCTCAGGAAAATACTCTCTCCCACTAGAGGCAAGCATATACACGGCAGAAATTCTAGCAATTTCAGAAGCAATCCAATACGGAGTACAACATTTCCAAAAAATCCTAATACTCACAGATGCAAAAAGCATACTTAGTAAAATAGAATATCAGAAATGGACCACACGTACAAACCCATATATATACAAAATCTTAGATCTGACACTACGGGCCAAGCAAGTAAATAAAGAAATAAACATCATTTGGATCAAAGGACACATAGGAATAATTAATAACGAAATAGTTGATGAATTGGCAAAGGCTGCAATAGTAGAAGGGAATTTTAAAGCAATCCCATTACCATACACCGATTTCTACAACAGAGTAAGGAAAACATCTTACGAGGAATGGGAGAACGAATGGGAAATAACAAAACATGAAAAGGGAAGACATTACGCTACGATTCAACCCGAAATACCAATAAAACCTTGGTACCACTCTACAACTTTGAGTAGACGACACGTGTCATCTCTAATAAGAATGAGACTAGGTCACGGGTGTTACCCAGCTCACCTACACCGCATCAGAGTAGCAGAATCCCCCTACTGTGAAGATCACCCTACAGAAATAGCCGACCTAGATCATCTATTTTTTGGTTGCAAGAAATATAACTCTCCACAATACGAATTACTTCGCCGCATCACAAAAGAAAAGGTCCCCTTACCAACCAGCATCGCAATCTTGCTGTATGAGAATAACCGACAGGTTATCCCGGCAATCATCAGATTCCTAGAAGAAACAGGTCTCCACATATGAAATAGATTTATAAAACGTCACCCAATTGGAAAAGACCATGAAATAACATATCAATAATAAATAGCAATCACCTATATAAACCAGATGTAAACCTCTTAACTAAAAAAAAATAAAAAAATTGTAATTACAACTATTTGCGCAAATATATTTGTAAAACCCTATATAAATGTCTGTAAATAATTATAAGTTATTGTAATCATTGATGTATTGTAAATTTTATCTAAATGTCTGTAAATAATTATAAGTTATTACAAACATTGAAATATTGTAACTATGACCGGAAATTTATGTAATTGTAAATATTGAAGTATAGTAACTATTATTGTAAAATTTTAAGTAAATGTCTATAAATAATTTTACATTACTGTAAACACTGAAGAATGGAAACTAATACTAGAAACTGTTATAAACATTGTAAACAGTACACGATGTATAAGACGTACACTTTATGATGTATGAGTTTGATGGCTGTATGGCAAAAGCCAAAGGCCAAAAAAAAAAAAAAAAACCCTGCCAAAAGCAAGAGGAGGTTTAGGCTTAATGGATGCAAGAACCAAAGCAAATGCGATCTTCATACAGGCAATGAGGAAAGTATCTGAAAACAAAGAAACCATAACGGCACAATTATTGGAACACTACAAACCGGTGAGTACAACGGCACCGGTAGGGATTTCCCATATCAATAACTCCCTTTACCATTTCAGGCTGTACTTCATCGAAAGCAGCTATATCATGGAGACAAGAAAGAACAATTTTCCCAAGACAACAAAAGAGATTTACGCATGTATGATGGCCCATAAACGGGGAAATATAATAGAAACTAAATATCCGGAAATCAACTGGAAAAACGTATGGGCAAACATTTTCAACAAAACAATTCCGTCCGAGACCCAAGCTCTATGGTACAAAGTAGCCAACGAGACCCTGGCCACCAATGAGAAGCTACATCGTATTCACCTCAAGCCAACAGATAGATGTGACACTTGCGGCAACACAGATACGCTAGTACACCGAATCTCTTGCGGAAGAGCGCAAACAATCTGGACGTGGACAAAACATTTAGTGGCACACATGATGCAAAAACCGCCCAGGAAAATACTCACCAATATCCTAACAAAGCCGGACTTCAAGCTTATACCTGTAGAGAAACATAACAGTCTAATATGGATTTTAGGACATGCAATGCAGGATATACTGCAGAAGTCATCCCAGAACTTAGAAGAGTATGTATCTACCTTGAAAATTAAAGTTTGGAGTTTAAAGAAAACGACGAAATACAAAGCAAAATTTGGAAGCTATCTGGACGAAATACTAAAAATAAAAAGACCGACAAATTGAAAAGTAAAAACTTCAGAACTTGAGACTTCTGGCCAGCAAAAAAAAAATAAATAAAATAAAAAATAAAAAAAAAATTAAAAAAAATAAAAAAAAATAATAAAAAAAATGATGTGACGGCCAAAGAAGAACGTTGGATACGTGAAAACTAATTTTGGCTTTTTCAGCCAATGGCGTGCGGAGGAAATGCCAAAGTCCATTGTCTCCTTCTTTGATCACTCAATAACACATTAGGAGAAGATATATATATATAAAAAGACGGTAACTGCAAACCCAAAGTTTGGGAAACAGAAAAATATTTAAGTTATAAATTAAATGGCGGAGAAGCCAAGCCGAAGAAGGCAGTAATGGAGAGCGAAAGGACGGCTGTAAGGGGTGGAGGAGGCCGACAAAAAAAAAAAAAAAAGGTTGGTGGAAGAAGTATTTCACTACACTCGTGAGTGAAAGTACACATGTTTACCAATAAGTTTAAACTAAACGTGTGTCGTCTATCTACCAGAGACTCCCAGCCTAGTCTACTAATCAGTTCTGTGACGCTTTCATAAAGACTGTAGCAAGCGATCACGAATCGAGCGGCTCTTCTCTGTACTTTCTCTATACTTTCGATCAACCCCTTACGAAACGGGTCCCAAATGGCACAACAATAATCCAAATGTGGACGCACAAGAGATTTCTACGCTATCTCCTTTGTTTGTTCATTACAATCTTTCAAGATTCGACCTATGAATCGCAGCCTAGAATTTGCTCTACCTACTAACGAATTAATGTGTAAGTCCCATTTCATGTTCCTTTGTACTGTTACTCCCAAATATTTCATAGAATCGACCATATCAATAACTGTATTGTTTAACTCGTATTTCTGAACAACTGGATTCTTTTTGTTAGTTATGCTCATTGTCTTGCACTTTTTACAATTTAGAGTAAGTTGCCACTCAGCGCACCAAGCCAAAATAACATGCAGATCACGCTGAATTTCTAAGCAATCGGCCAAATTTCTTACTTCCCTATAAATAACCGCATCATCA
The DNA here is from genome assembly GCA_031002005.1 of Vandiemenella viatica. NCBI lineage: Eukaryota > Metazoa > Arthropoda > Insecta > Orthoptera > Morabidae > Vandiemenella > Vandiemenella viatica. The sequence continues at coordinate 61,448,298 of CM061921.1, read as the reverse complement.
GCAAACAATCTTAAAAGGCTTTTCACTTTGTCTCCGAGATCGTTTATAAAAATTAAGAAAAGAAGTGGTCCTATTACACTTCCTTGAGGTACACCCGATGTAACATCTAGATTAGAAGAACTTTATCCTTCAACGACAACATCCGTCCAGGTTTTCCTAGGAAGGTTGAATCCAGGAGGCTGTCGTGTAGGGTCTTGGATTAGTGCATTTTTGCCAGGGTTGGAATTGGTCCACTCAGCCCACCACACTTCACTCATGTTGAAGTGATTTTGGACGAGCACTTGACCAAACTTCCACGTTGAATACCTAGATTTTAGTCTATTTGGAGTTTTATGTGTGCAGTTCTGATGAATTGGAAGGTGTGGATATCTTAAGCAGTTCTGCAATTTCTTTTTTAAAGTCGCTTGTCTTTGGAGACTTGGTGGGGGGATGTTACAGAGTACAGGCAGCCAGTCTGTAGGTGTAGATTTAACAGTTCCAAATATTGTGGTTCACCCTGGGCAACATGGCAAAGCCGCGGCTGAATAGTCTGCATCTCAATAGGCTGCCGGACCTAAAGGTTTAGCTTTTGAATATCCCAGCAATTAGATGATGTTATCAACTTCAACTGGCTCTTCTCAGAGCCCAGTAACTAGTATCGTAAGGAAAGAACTTCGACACGCACTCCAAATTTCAGGACTAAATATTGAAGCAATAAGCAGAAGCCCAATGACCTTTATCTAATGGGAAAAACTTTAGAGGGTTGCAGAAAGGTAATGACACATGTGATCCTCCTCCCAGAAATCACGAGTATAAATACCAGCAACATCTTGTGTTTCAAGCAGGCTGATGACAAAAACGGTAGGAAGGCTGTGATTAATGATAGGCTGTGAAGATGTTATCTGTTTTCTGGCAACTGGAAGTAATTGAGCAACAAAGTTTAAAATTGTTGCCTTCATTACGTGTAAAAATTGATGAAGAGGAAAGCAGGTTTGAGTCTGTGTCGTTCGTTGCCAAGGCGCCCACACACACGACCACAAAGAGGAGTCGTAAATTAGCATCACGTAGCACAGCACTCCGCCTTAATTGGCTGTTTGCGGCGCGGGAACACCTGTTTCTTAACACAACTGTACCCGGAGCGGTTTCTTGTGACATCTAATTCCTTAATGACGCTTATCGCCAGGTGGCTGCAATGTGAGTCTGTTTAATACTGCTTTGTGAAAGAAAATATTGGAAAAATTACCAACAATTTTACTCATCAGCGGCGAAAGAAAGTTTATTTGTCTTTGAAAAGATTAAGCAATGAGCAACCTTGTTCCCAGGTGCAAAATTGTTAAGGACAGAACTACGACAGACCTACCACAGATGGTGCTATTTAAACATTATATTCCTTTTGTATTTAGTCTTCTTCTCCACCACCTTTCCAAACATTTTGGGGTCAGCAGTCTGCAATGAGTTTTTACCCATCGTTGGCACACTCAAATTTGGAGCTATGGTTTCACGGCCGCATGTCCTTGCTGACGCCAAGCATTTTATACCTAATACCAGGTCGTACTAAGTGATAGGGAAGCGACCATCAACTACGTGGCTCCGTCTAGGGGGAGGGGGACGGGTTGGCTGGAAAGGGGGCATCCATAAATTACGTGAGGTGTTTTTCCGAATTTCCGGACGACCCCCCCCCCCCCCCCCCTTCTGGTGAGACTTCGTGAGATCTGGTCCGGTGAGACCCCACCCCCTAGAAACAGCCCAGGCGACTTTTAGACCTTATTTTTTTAGGTCTCACCCTTCCAAAAGCCGGTTATACCCACACCAACACTTCGATTTGTGGACTAATTATTATTTATGTAACAGAAAAAAGGGATCAGATCCGAAACACAGTGGTATTGTCACTACAATATATCGAATTAAAATTATACAAACTAATGTATCCTAAAAAGTAATTCTACAAGCTTCTGAAGTTTATATGCTTGAATAGGAACATATGTGGAAAAAAGGGTTGTAGAGCTTGAGGGTGTTAAAGAGAAAATACAGTCACAAAGAAAACAGCGTGGTAAGAAGAAAATAGTAGACATCACAGTGAAAGAATAAAAAAATATTGGAAACTAAGAAAACAAAAGAAAGCGTTAAATTATGCTCAAGATGAAGCAGGAAGAGAGCAGTAGAGACATTTTAGAAATCAAATAAACAGGAAATGAAAGAAAACAAAAGAAAAGTGGCTGGACGAAATGTGCAATGATGTAGAAAAGGAAGTGGTCATAGGTGAAATAGATGTGGCCTTTAGGAAGATCGATCAGAATTTTGGAAAAAGAAGAAAAGGTGTATAAACATTACAGCTGCTAGTGGAAAACCTCTTTAAAGCTCAGAAGATAGAGCTAACCAATGCAAAGATTATATAGAGAACCTGTATGATGGGGATGATTTGAACAATATATTACTGAAAAAAATGGATACAAGAGAAAATCCAAGCATTAAAGATGCGTATTGTAGTAGACAGAGTAGTCGCGCATGCAGAAGAAGGTCATCAAGAATTCTGGAGAAATGTAAACGAAAGATATATTAACGTTAAAGGTACCGATGTGAAAAAACCTTTTAAGCTCAGAATAAAGAGTTGATACTTTAAAGCAATATATTGGGAAACTGTAAGACGAGGAATTCTTGGCAAAGTGTGAGGGAAAAGAGAGAAACATGAAGATAATTTAGAAGTAGTACACGAATTTGAAAGATTTGAACTGAAAAAAGGAAATGAACCTGGATATAGGAAAAACGGCGTAGAAGAAAATAAAGGTGTTAAAAATTAGAAAAATTGAGAGACAAGCATCATTTATAAATGATGCGAGGCTAGGCTGTAGGATTTGTATACTAATATTTAAATTGCATGTAGAGGAAGCAGAGAAGGAAACGATGATTAAAATTTATAGGAGAGAAACTTTGAATAAATGTAAAGCAAAAACCTCAATGGGTACGGAACGCAGTGAAAATAATGATAATAGTGGTACACAAAATATAAAAACACGATCAGATCTAATATAAGAAGGAACAGAAATTTGTTATTTAAGAAATGAAAATTGCAGCTGATGACAGAATCAATGTGATTTCAAAAGCAGCGTAGGAGCAGTAAAAAGAAGATCCTTCTCCAAAAGAGAAACACTTTAGCTTCAAAAACCGACCTGGTACTTAGAAATAACAACCTAAGGGTTTTCGTATGGATCGCGGAGGTCTTTTAAACTGAAACTTGGAATTTAGATCCAATGGAAATACGAGAATTTGAAGAACTGGAAATATGTTGCTAATAAGCCATGTAGAAAATTAAGTGGACAGATGAAGTACAAAATTAATACTCCCTGGACATTGTTTGTCACGAAAGTAATGCTTAAAAGAATTTCATGGAAGTAAAGAATAGTGGCTAGCCACTGGTTAATATTTTAGCGAAACTTCAAAGCAAGCCGAAGATTAGAATATGTGAAGCAGGTAACTATAGTCGTAGGTTGTAATAGAAATGCTGAGATGAAGAGATAAGCTCAGGATAGTAATAGCTGGAAAAATACATCACACCAGTCACCTGCCTGATGACAGGAAATTACCTACGTAAGCTGAAACGTGGCTTTAAACAGTTTGCTATATATAAATCTGTCTAGACAGTCACATTCACACGCACAATAATTGCGCTTCTTTACTCACAGCGCTACGTGATTTTCTTGCGGTATTACGGATTTCAGACCACAGCCCGGTCGATGCGCAAGTCAGCAAGGGTGTGCATTAAACCGACCCTAAAAACAGGCGACACTCACAGGAACTTCCTGTGTCTCATTACATCAGTACGATAAATGAGGTTAATAAACAACTACCCCAAGCATGCTACGTTTATATATACACGCATTTATATCTGCATGTGCTTTTAATTGTGGATGTTGTATTTTTATAGTTATTTATTTCAGTGAGTTTTATTATTAAGACTGGTTTCTTTGCCAGGATTAATTATCTTTTGTCTTAGCTAAGTGAGGGAACAAGTGCATTTTGGCTGAGGTCATTGATGCTTTCAATTCCTTGATGTAAATATTTTGTTTGCATGAAACTGATAAGTTATTTAGTAAGAACCAATTTGCTGGTTTTCACAGGTTTTAGCGGTCGTTTCGGTAATGTAATATTATCTAAACGATTCCTTACAAGAGCTATCAACTCATTTACGCAAACAGTAATTCGTCGAAATTCGCGGTGCAATTTTTTAACTGGTATTAAAACGGGGCCATATTAGGAGATGGAAACCGATTTTGTTTCTGAGTTGAACTGATCATTCATTTTGTTGTCGTGTTGAAAACATGGTTTGAAATATTGTGGTGTGACAGAGTCATCCACAATGAATATTATTAAGTAATTAATTAATATTCAGATTTTCTTGGTAATATTCAGTTATTAAATTGTAAATATTATAAATGATAGGGTTAATTCATAGGTAAATAATCATATATTAAACCCGGGCAGCCAAAGTTATTATTGTTATATGGTATAGTTTCTGCAAAACTTGCTCTTCAGAAATATATATTGAATGTAGGAAGTTGGAACGGCAGTTTTGAACGCTCAGAGGACGGGAAAATGCCCAGTGTCGCCGACAGGCCGACGCCTATGGCTCACAAAAGGGGTAGCGCGGGAAACCGTTACCTGCCGGGTGTACTGACCTCACCCTTCCCAGTTCCTCTTGCAAGGCCAAGCGAAATTTGCGGGAAGCGCGTAGCGAATGTTAGCTGCGATACGAAACACGTGATGATGGACATATATCAATGCACCAATCGTGAACGGCTACAGGGGTTCACAGTGGTTAATTCACGGCTTCTGTTTCATGAGCGGAGAAGAGGGATCTACCCTCGAGCCCTACACGACGCCATCTTCAACGACACTTGCTGCCGAGACGAGCTGCTGAGCGGACGTATCTCCCGATACGCTCGTGGCTGTTGATCAGTGACAGTGTCTGATCGCATTTCTGGCTGATGGGCTGGAAGCTGATGTGCTAACGCGGACATATCCGCTTACTTGGCATTCGTTGCTGCAGTGGTACTGATCGTGCCACACCTCATCAAGAAGATGCTATTATGGTAAAGTACCGACGCATGGGTCCACAGTTCCATTTGGTTTTAACGAGGCTTGCTAACCCGTAAACGACTCCTGAGATAAGACTCGGCTCTCATCCTAAAATCACTGAGCTAACCAAACTTTTCATGTTTTAACTTCGAAGCATCTTGCTCATTGTTTTAAATTCAAGACGATGCTTTTAACTTTAAAACGGCGCCCTGGGATTCTTTGTTTTGTGAATGTTAACTTCAACTTGTTGGCCTGTGATGCCACTTTGATATCATGTTGACTTTGCAAATTATTGAGATATTTAAATCAGTTTCATGTTTGCTTTTATCCGGCGGATTGTAAATGTCGGGTACTGCTTGTTTGTTTGTCTTTGGATTATGTTTAACGTAACGTTAACTATACCCGGCCTTGTATAAGCCAGAAGACTTAATAAATTGAGTATAATATTTGTGTAAAATAATAATGGTTCTAGTTCACCCTTTAGCTAACCATTAAATTAAAATCATATTCATAATTCATAAATCAGGAATTAATATTTTGATAAAAGTATAGAGGAGTATAAGGCTCCCCCCCCCCCCAGGCTTCTCAATACAATATGTACACGGTGTGATGAGAGAGCAGCATGTTTTTCAGTGGAGAATAAGACTTCACGTCGTACACCACGCTTTGCTGCACTGGGAGGGTCGCAAGTAGTACACTCCACTCGTTAGAGTGGATACTCCACCTGAGAGGGGACTCACTCCGCTTGAACGGTCTCAGACAGCAAAATGAAGTGATGCCATACTTCTACCCGTTATGAACGGGTACTTAATGCATAATAAACTTACAAAGTATTGTTTTTTTTTCGATTTAAATAGTTCACTCTTTACCACTTAAGCGAAAATTATGTATCTAAACCGCAAATGACCTGTGCCGTGATCCGAAGAAATAGTAGGAAAATTAAGGCGTAATATGAACATGTGTCTGATTTCCATTTGTTTTGGAGATACAGGTTCTGGAATGTAATGAATAAAATAAACCTCAGAAAATAATCTTACCGTATTAGATTTTTGTGTCTGGGGATGGTTGAAAAACGAAGTGTACCGAGAGAAAGTAAACACAAATGACGAATTACTCGCTCGCATTGTAAACACTGCTAACCTTATACAAGTGCACCAAGACGTACTCAGAAAAGCTACACGTACTGTTGCGAAGAGCGCTGCAAAATGTATTGAAGTCGATAGTGGAACTTTGGAACATTTAATTTAATCTTTTGTGAAATATGCGTGTCTTTTTGCATGAATAAAGTACTTCAATAAGTTATTTGTGTACTGTTGATCATTTTCTGAGTTTTTTTAAAATGTTTTATATCCGAACATCTGTATCTCCAAAACGAATGGAAATCGGACACATGTTTATACGAAATTTTTTACTCAATATTGTTCAGACTACCACCTCCTTCAATATTTAACATTCCTCCTGAATCACCCTGTACATTATTGATGACTGTGGAATGTTTCGATTTATTTTTAAGTGAGAGAAATATCCGCTCCAGTGAAGCAACAGGAACGTAGGTTCAAATGAACGATAACCTTTAGAATTTATCAAGGAGTATAAAGATTAATTTTGTGAGCCAATTTTATAAACGGTATATCCAGGCTTACTACTCAACTTGTGGTATGAATGAACGAAAATATGAAGACATTGAACAAGAAAATAACGACTCAGATTAGAATTTTTCCCACTGTTTAAAACAAAATATCCGATACTATGGAAAAATGAAAGAAAAAAATCAATGTAACAGATGAATTAAGTTACTAATCAGACGTATTTTATGTTAGAAAATATGGATTAACTCATATATTACATCTGTTCTGACATAATATAAATCATTTAATTTAGTTAAAAAATAATAGCACGAAAGATAAAAAAAGAATTAAAAAAAGATAGAGTGCTAAATTTAACACTTCACTAAACTGAATTAACCTAAACAAAATATTATTAACATTCACATATTTTAAAAATGAAACTGAATAATAATATTAAGGAAAAAATGCAACAGCTTAACTATCCCTTAATAACTCATAGTACAAAGATCGCTTGGTTACGTGCATATAGGCACTAAATTTTTAGAATTGTTCTTAACTTAGATTGGATGTATGCAAAATTTATTGGAATGCTTCAGATTGCTTCACGTAAAGTATTTAACATTCATTTGTTAATTGCTAGCAAACATACCAATTTAACCCAAATACTACAACGCCAGTGTGTAAGCACTCAAGAAAATAACATTATATCCGAATTGTGGCCAAACATATTGAATGTGTAGAAACAGAGAAGGTACTGATAACTTGTATGAAATTCCCCTAGAGTATATATATTTCTTTAAATAGCACATTCTGTTTTGTGTGAACGTAACACATAACATGAGTAAATTTTAGATCTGAAAATTAAACGTTACGAGATGGAGGTCCATTACAGGTAGCGTAGCAACAGGAGGCCTTCGTTTCCATAAAAATGGGTTTGTTATAATAAAATAATAAAAAAATCTATCTTAGAAAGTGATTATTAACAAAATATCGATTACAATCGAATGCAGTTATTGTTAAACTAATTTCTTACTCAGTGCTATTCATATTTCTCAATAGGCATTTAATTTTATTCCACGTTCAGAAATTTTACCCTTTTAATTTGATACGTGTTTCTTATATCTACTATTACGAAACTAAGGAAAAGAAAACGACTTTAAGTTTTATTTACAACTAATGCTGTAATCAAATTTCGTTTGTGCTGAAATTGTTGCTAAATACCCATTGGATGTGAATACATTGTTTTCGCGTAGTCTGATATCATTCAGCAAACTCTCATATTACACCTGCAACAAACTCATTAATGGATTCATTTTCGAGAAGTGAATAGTGACAGCGATCTCAAATCTTGCAGTGCGACAGTAACAGAAAATTCGATATTTATCACTGAAATCCATGATTAAAAGTTATATTAAACTATGGAACAAGAATATTCGAAATACTTCCTGAAAGAAAATATGGGATCATTCCATAACACAGGAAAAATTGCTTTTACATGGTTTCACGTAATTGATGATACGTTTTAAGATAAATTTCGGTTACGGATACAGAACGGAAAATCTCGGAATAGAGAATTCTGCTACTAAGCCTATTTAGCTTTTCTATAGAGCTGTCAGATATTATAAAGGGCTCATAAATGTTGAGAGTGAAAAAACAGCTGACTGCCATAGCAATGACGTTACTGATGAGTTGTGAACAAACAGAATAATAATAGTATTAATAAACGGGTGCCTTTAGCGACCTGAAGTCACATAGTTTAGTAAATAATTAAAATCATTCTACTTTTTTTTTGCTTATGGCTTTACGCCTCGTTGAGGTCGAAGTTATTAGAGGCGGGAAAGGACTGGGAACAAAGAAAGGGAAGGAATTCGGCCATGGACTTTTGAAGGAGGCATCCCGGAATTCGCCTGGAGAGATTTTGGAAAACCATGGAAAACACAATTCTTAATGCTTGGACGGGGATTCGAACCGGCGTCCTCTCGAATGCTAGGCCAGAGCGTTAACCATTCACACACCACGCTCGGTGATTGAACTTTCAATGCATTTGTGTATTAATCTATGTGATTTGACAACTAGGGTTGACAACCATACTTTATTATAAAGTTTCATACTTCATTTTTGGTCGTTATACTTTATACTTTTTCATATGAATAAAGTATGCCAAAATACTTTATTTCGAGTAAAATATACAATACATGGAACGGAACGCTCTTTTGCTAGTTGCACATCCTCGCGCCTGTCGCGCTAGGATTGTTCGTCCTTTGATCTGTGTAGGCACTTAGCGTTTGGCAGCCGAGGCAACAAGAGCGAGCCATCCATACTGTGGCATTCATGTATGCTCGCCGTTATTTCTGAAAGGAAGGGTGGATGTCAGTCACGTGACCCACAAGCGGAGAATTCACGGTTTCTTCTGTTCCTCGTTGTTTAGAGTTTCGAATTTTCAACTGTATTATTTTTCTTTTACATTGTTTGAAACGACAAGTAATTCAGATTGTTGTACTGGCATAAGTGATACAACAGTAATTCCAAAGAAATCAAAAGTGAAGAAATATAAATAATTACAAAAATATAAAGATTTGTGGATGAAAACACATTATTGGATACTCAATCTTTGCGAAATTCAGTATCTGCGTGGTGAATTTTACCATTGCATCAGAGGGCATTGCACAAGTCATTCATATCATATCCATCATGACGCGGCACCACCCGTAAAGCCAAGAGACTTAAAAATGAATTGTTCATTTATTAATAATTTTAGTTTTAGGATGTGGTATCAGCTATAACACGTTGAAATTAAACCAAAAAGTAATAACATGAAAATATATATACATATAAGGCAATAAATATCGAAATTGAAAAATACTTTTTTTCCGATACTTTTTATTTTCCTCTTCCAAAGACAAATATACATTATTTTTTCCTAAAAAGTTTGGCAACCCTAGTGACAAGGGAGCGTCCATAAACTACGTGGTTCGATGCAGTGGGAGGGGATGAGGTTGGCTGGAAAGCTACACTGGGCTACATTTGGGAGGGGGGGGGGGGGTTCCGAGCCAGGACACGTAGCTTTTCATTCATATTATTTGTCACAGTTAAAATGAGGTACAGAACACTCAACAGCATGTAAATATTTATTTCCGTCATTTAATTATCTCTGTATGTAATTTTCGATAGTCTGACAAGAGAAAACAGTACAAAATGTCTTCTGGAATCAGTAGGGAAAAAAGGTACGTGCTACGCGGGAAGAGGGGGGGGGGAAAGAGATACAAAAGTCACGTCGGGCTACGTGGGGGGGGGGGGGGGATTCACAAGAGGCCAAAATGTAGCTACGTGGTCTATGGGCGCTCCCCAACACGTAATCTAATAACGTTCCGTGTAATTTGATGGAGAGATTCTTCAACATTAACGACAGCGATAGATCAATTTTATTTCCCTTACAGTAATTCTGTTACGGGATATAATATAAAAGTAAACGTGATCACTGAATTACAGAGACATTATCATCAACGTTATGGGCTAAACGTTTATTTTGGTGGCTCAGCGAACTTGAAAACTGGGCAGTGTTAGCTAGGCGGCTTTTCTGTGCATTTGGCTTCGGTTATTTGTCTCTTCTTGGCCAAGTGTCTCTTGTGCTGAGTGGTATTCTAGCTGTGGAGTGTGCCCACTTCTCTGAAGTCACGTAGTAAACCTGAGACCCGGATATGAGGTTTGCTGACCAACTGTTGTCGTCTTTGCTAGCATTTCACGAGACCCGTTTTCCCTCGATCGAGTTTTCTGTTTTTCAGTGTGTAGTGTCGTTTTATCTGCTTCCAATGCCTCACCCAAAAACTGTATAACCAGTTGTAGATTTCTATAGATAGCTATGAGAAAAGCTCTGTTACTCTTTGGAGCACCCGCTAGTATTTTTGTTTCCCAGCTTTCAAACACTCATTTGTTAGTATATTCGTAAGTCTCATTAAACTTCTGTAACCTTTAAGTAACAATTTTGTAATTGCGCACTAGTTTAGTTTTAATAACCTAAATACGATTTAAAGTACCAAGCGAGGTGGGTGAGCGGTAACTTTCTGGCCTCGCATTCGGGAGGACGAGGGTTCGAATCCCCAACCACGAATCCAGAATTGGGATTCCCCAAATCATTCAAGGCGGATGGCGAAATGCTTCCTTCCAAAGGCAATGGCCGAATTCCTTCACGTTCCTTGTCCCCATCCTTTCTGGCCTCTAATGACCTCGATGTCGACCAGGCGTAATCAACAAACAAACAAAAAATTGTTGGCGTTACAATAATTACAGAGGTTTTTGGGGGAATGAAGGAATATGTTTTGTTTAGATGATTTTAATGGACATTATATGAAAGCTACCGACCCGCTGACTCGCGAAATGTTTGGATAACTTTCAGTCCATGATTTGTGCTGGTTGTTTTAGCGAAAAGCCATATAAATTCCGCTTCTTTCTACTTCATTACAAAACTACTCATCAGAAAATATCTTTCAAAATTTACAATAACATGTAACCTAACAAAGATTACGGGAAAATTATAACTATCTTTCTGAAGTTCTATTAACTAAATGAGTAGTTTAATAAATTTCATGGTTAAACAGATAGTTTTTCGACAGAGATCATACATATCATTCGTAATAGAATTTCATGAATCACATAGTAAATACATCGTGAAAATACTTTCCAGAAATTTTCTAAAAATTTTGTTGGACCAAAAATATTTTTTTTTAACTGAAATGTTTGATTTGTGTATGTATAACTTGAAAGACGATTTCGCAAAAGCGAATAATGAATTAAATTTAAAATTCACTTATTACTGATATTTTAAAAAAGTTTTTACTAAAAATTTTCTTAGTAATTTTCTTAGATTCGACATATACTCATCATAGCCCTTCTCTAAATTCCAACTTTAAACTTCACATTCTTCACCAATGGATCTGTAATCAGTATCCGTTCCAACATCAATTCTCTTTCCATCACTAACAATCTGTACCTTAAAAAAATGCTGTGATTTAATCACACCATAACAAGAACGGTGCTGCCTTACAATTCAGGTAATATCGTAACAGTAAATGATGTGGAAACTAAACTTAAATGCAGTTTGTGTGATGATGAAATTGTCTTCAGCAAGTCTTGTGAGGTAGCGTGTTAGGAAAATATTACTAGTAGATTAATAATTTGTCTTTAAGCAAACATGACAACAGTATCTGGTCTAACAAGTTCTCCATAGCAGTAAAAAACTTTCTTGCTTTAAAGAAGTGCTGAAGCAATGAACTGGAACCTCTGACTGTCTATAAACAAGTTAGTTTACTTAGCGAAATAGAATACTCATTTTTATCGTGTCAAAATATCTTACATTTAGAGCAGACTAGCTGACCCGGCCTTGCTTCACTATTGCTGGACTTGAGTAGGCACATAGATTAAATGAAAAAATATTTACATATAAATTTTAAACTGCTGTTTCATTCATTTTCAGTTGGAAATGGTGAGAGAGGATGCGCTTTGGAAAACATATGTAGGCAGTATTTTTCTGTTTGTTTTAAAGTATAAGCGTACAAAAAATGTGCTTTGCCTAAATTATGGGGTGAAAACGTAATGGGGTTGGAAAGGGATAGAGGGGATGAATATTCGGAAACCATACGTAGGCAATACTTTTCTGTTTGTTTTTAAGTATAAGTGTACAAATTCTTATCTAAATCGGATGAAAAATGTGGTTTGCCTAAATTATTGGGTAAAAACGTAATGGGGTTGTAAAGGGGGAGAGGGGATGAATATTTGGAAACCATACGTAGGCAGTATTTTTCTGTTTGTTTTGAAGTATAAGTGTACAAATTGTTATCTAAATCGGATAAAAAATGTGGTTTGCCTAAATTATGGGGTGAAAACGTAATGGGGTTGGAAAGGGGGAGAGGGGATGAATATTCGGAAACCATACGTAGGCAGTATTTTTCTGTTTGTTTTAAAGTATAAGTGTACAAATTGTTATCTAAATCGGATAAAAAATGTGGTTTTGCCTAAATTATGGGTTGTTATGGGGAATAGGGGGTGACTTTTTGGAAATTTTTTTTTCACAGGAACTTTTGCAGACGCACACTCGAAAACTCTCCAAAGTTTCATTGCAATCTGATAAATGGTATAGGAATGCTTAGAAGACGAACAAACCCACAAACATTGATTTTATATATAAGATATAAAGATATTTGAGAGAAAAGTCTTTGATTGTACGTCTGACTTTTCCCAAATAAGATGTTCAGCTCATATTCCATAAGTGGTCAAGCAGTGTCCATGATTACAAAGGATTCTCAGTCAGGAAATCACGCAGGGAACCGAAAAATTGGTATGGAATTTGTGGAAATGGGCATGAGCGACTGACTACGATATTAAAACATAGGCATCTCGAAGAGAAAAGTGTTATTTCCCCCTTGATAGTGCAATGAATCCTAGTAACATGGCGTCATCACTACTATGACCCACAAATATTCGGTCTCCATCATATTTAGTGAGCTGATTTGCAATAAGCCAGACATGTTTACGAAACTCTTCATGAACCGAGATGTTATGGACAGTGTGTTATTTTTTTAAAGCATACTATGGTTGGAAAGGAATCGCCAGATAGCTACACCTATAGTTTCGACATTTGGTTGCGTATGAAGTCTCCCATTCTAAATTTCATTACATGTTTGCGCTTCAGCAACTAATGGTAAATTTTAATGAGTGTTGTACCATTGGGGTATCTCGCTTATCGGTCAGCCAACTCCGTTCTTTTAGGATTGTAATGTGCTCTGAACATTATAAGTGCTTAGTAGTGGATAGAGAATAGAATATATAGGATTTACAAATGATATGGTATTATTGGCAGACAGCGAACGAACTCTAAATAAAATTCTGAACAATCTAAATGAAGCTTATGAAGGGTATAGGATGAGAATCAATAGAGCAAAATAAAGTGTATGGTGACTGGTAAAGGAAGTAAACTGGGGACAAGCTAATACCCGCAAAATAATAACCTTCAAATGTCTTGGAAAAACAATCAATGGACTTAAGATTCCACCAAGTGGTGAAAACGTGAATTACTATAGGGAAGGAAGCGTTTAATAGGAAGAGGAGATTATTAAAAGGGAATGTAGATGAAGCACTGAGGATAAGTTTTTTGGCAAATGTTTCGGATGGAGTTTGGAAATTTATGGGATAAAGACCTGGCCACTGAGATGAGAGAATAAATAACAGATAGATGCGTTTGAGATGTGAAGGAGAAAGGAGTGGATAAGCGGGACGGAAAAGTGAGAAATGCTGAAGTGCTGGAAAATATTTTTGACAGATGTGATTTGATACACTTGCACTACTGTATATTTAAAAATCAGTTACTACAGTAGCAATATCCATACGCATGGGGAGAATAGTTTGTGCGGGTGACATTCAGGTCTTTTGAGGACAGTTGACATTCGGCGAAATGGCTAGGACATGTTAGGCTCTGTAGAAAGACAACCTTGGACAGGTGGTACTCAAAGAACAGCAATGTTAATTGTTACTCGGAAACTCGTCAAGCCATCGAATCAACCGGAAGACTACAGCAGAAATCCGATGTTGCATAAGGCCATCCCTGACGAGATATTTATGTGGTTCCGTAAAAACTTGGCAGCACGACTATACTAATGGCTGACCAAACAATGTAGAGAAGCTATAGTTTCTACTAACTGAAGGTTCCATTTGGTATGCCTAGAGGGATATTCCGGCAAGAAGGAAACGACGTCAGGGGACTTATGAAAAGAAGCTGGGATCTTAGGAGCAAATCGTTCTGAACTCGGGAAGGGGTATCATCTTGTACCAGGTAACGGGAGAGAACGGAGTGATCGCGATCTGTCGTGTTATTTGGCAGGCACTAGTGGGGGACCAACCATGCCTACAAACTTGATAATTTCTGTTAATCAGTAGCCAGTTTCTGAGTCTGCAACTGGAATCCCGATATCAGTTAAGATATAATACAGTGGTTCGATAATTTTGAATTCCTCACGACCATGTGGACCGTCTGGTAAGCGCAACAGTTAGTGACTTGCATCCTCGAAGTTTCCGGTAAATTCCATAGATAACCGCAAAACGAACCACAGAGTGATTTGCAGGGAGAGAGGGGCTCATGTGATTATTATTATTATTCTCGTGTCAAAAACATCACAATACGCAGTTAAATACATTTTGTAAATCAACAACTTTAAACACACTTGGCCCAGTACTTCGCAACCTCAATCGCATTGTGTGTTGCTTGAAACAGGTCATCGTTGTTGCAGGATGATGGGCACATAGGGCACTCGAGCATATGGTTCATAGTTTGGTCTTCTCCGCATTCGCATTTAATACTGGTAGTATCAGTATAACCCCATCTCATTAGGCTTTCCTTGGACCTGCCCACTCCTGTTCGCAATCGATTTAAAGACCGCCAGACGTTCCAGTCTTCTTCATGACCAGGTGGCAAGCGCTCTGCAACTGTCAGTGGTCCCGAGATGTTGGGAACCCTCATTTTCCATAACTGTACTCTTGCCTTTTCAGGTGACCCAATTAGTTCCCGTGATGTTCTGAGGAAGCTTTTCCTGGATTTGAGTCTCTGGGCTGGTGGTATATGGCCGTGCAGTGGATGAGCGCTTTCCCGTTCTACTTTGGTCCTCTCCTTGTTCGCAGCCACTTCTCTCCGGATACTGGATGGTGCAATGCCCGAAAGCTGGTAAAGCCTATCAACTGGGGTAGGCTTTAAGCAACCTGTCACTAGCCTACAGGTGTTATTGAGGGCTACATCCACCTGTTTGGTATGAGATGATGAGTACCAAACTGGGCATGCATATTCTGCAACAGAATAACAAAGGGCCATTGCCGATGTACGTATAGTTTGTGGTTGACTGCCCCACTGTGATCCAACTAATTTGCACAGTAAGTTATTTCTTGTAGAGATCTTCATTTTGCAATTCATGCAGTGCTTCTTATATGTGAGGGTTCTATCGAGTGTCACTCCCAGATATTTTGATGTGTTACATGTCTGCAGTTCGATACCTGACCACATTACTTTTAACTTACGCTGAGCTTTCCTATTTTTTAGGTGAAAGGCACACACTTCAGTTTTTGAAGGGTTAGGTCTTAAGTGGTTTTCCTTATAATAGCTTGATAGGCCTTCAAGAGCAGCAGACAAATTTCTTTCTACAACTTCAAGTTTTGTGCTCTGTGAGGCTAGAGCTAGGTCATCAGCGTACACGAAGCTCCTGGTAGCTGGATGTAATGGCTGATCGTTTGTATAAATGTTGAAAAATATTGGGGCCAGTACACTACCTTGAGGTAGGCCATTCTTTTGTACCCTCCATCGACTGCGCTGTCCTTGAAAATCAACGAAAAACCTACGATTCTGAAGAAGAGTAGCGATGAGTTTGGTTAATCCGGTGGCCTTTGTCAAACTGTAGACCTTGTCAAGTAATAGTTGGTGGTTAACAGTATCGTATGCTGCTGACAGGTCCATAAAGCCCACGCCCGTGGCTTTACGGGTCTCAAATCCATCTTCTATAAACTGTGTTAGGTTCAGTAGTTGCCCAGTACAACTTTTGCCAGGACAAAAGCCAGCTTGTTGTGGAATAAGTTTTGGATCAACCACAGGCTGGATACGATTCAGAATTAATCGTTCAAATATTTTGTAGAGATGACACAAGAGTGCTATAGGTCTAAAATCTTTAGGATTTGCGAACGAAGACTTTCCCGGCGTGTCGATGCAATGAACTCTTCACAGGTTTGCTGCCGGATAGCGTTTGTAAACGACGAGCTTTCGGCGACCAACTCCGTCGCCATCTTCGGGACGGAGTTGGTCGCCGAAAGCTCGTCGTTTACAAACGCTATCCGGCAGCAAACCTGTGAAGAGTTCATTGCATCTTTAGGATTGTTTCCTTCTTTTCCAGGTTTTAGCAGCGCAATGACTCTCGTCTTCCGCCACACCTTCGGAATTTGGTATGAGCTCATACATTTGTTAAAAAGCTGTAGAACCCATTCTTTGGTTTTATATCCGAAGTTCTTAATTTGTTCTGATCGTATGTCATCGAGGCCTGCCGACTTTCCTGTTTTGCACTCATGAATAATCTTTTCCAACTCTGACATACTAAAGGGCTCAGTGAGGTTGTTCGTATCTTCCTGACTGTTTCTGTTCGTTTTTCTTTGTTTTTTAGATTGTCCACTTTTATGAGTCTCCTTCCCGTTCATGAGTAGCTGATGTGCAATTTGGTTTGCGTTTATATTGGAATGTCCAGTGGTCTTCGATGCATCATTGTTGAGGCGTTTTAGAAGTCTCCATGCCTTGTGACTATCTCTTTTCAGGTCCAGCTCTTCTAATGTTTTGATCCAGCGGTCTCTTTTTGCTGCACTTAGAGATGAGATAAGTTGATTACCAGCTTCTATTGTCTTCTCACCAAAGGGATCATCTTGGAAAAGTGTTTTATAAACCATGAACTGGGCAGCTAGATCTGAGGTGAGACCCGGAATATATGATGATCGGCAACCACGGGGAATGAATCTTCTGGAGCATTTTTTCACAGCTGCAGTGAATGTGTCATATGATTCTGGTGGTGGTTCAATAGTAGACACAGCCGCATCCAATATTTCTGTGAACATAGACCAGTTAGCTCTCTTGAAGTTATACCTCCTGCGGAATGGAACTCTCTGGGGTCTTACTGTCGCAAACACTTCACACATTATTGGTCTGTGCTGCGTGTTTGGTATTGGGCTACAGACAGACTTCGCACATTGCTGGCTGATGTGATTACTGCTGAATATTAGATCAGGGTTGTAGCCCCGTCTCCATCTCCCACTGTTGAAAGATGCTGGCAGTTTGGGATCATGTACGATAGTAAGTTGATTTACATCTGCCCATTCTTCTACTACAATGCCATTCTCGTCATTGAAGTCGTAGCCCCAAGCAGTACAATGAGAATTAAAATCTCCGATAACAATCTGCAGATGTTGATTATGGAAATTAAACGGTGGTTTGACAGTGAATTTACTGCTGGGTGGTTTATATAAAGATGAGATTGTGCAGTTTTTAAGCTCAATGGTGAGGACTTCGATGTCGTTCTCCTCTGTGAAGGCCGTGAACAGGATCTGAACATCTGGTCGGACAAAGATGGCACTTCCGTATTTATGGTGAGGTCTCTCAACCGCGCGGATCATTCCATTTATTTTAGGTCGGCGCATTTCAGTACTTCTGTGTGTCTCCTGTACACATAAAATGTGGCATTTGTGTTGATTGCATAGGTCTTGTAGCAATTCTTCCTTGGCTGATGATATGCCTTCAATGTTGATGGAGACAATCTTTAACTGTGGCCCTGACAAGGGCTCGCTTATTGATGTTTCTGGTGTGGAAGGTTTGGCCGGCATTATACCGTTGCCCAGGGATCGCCCGATTGCTTCTGATAACATTTTCAAATCACAATCTTCGGAGAGGCACCTTTCATGATCCCCGGCTCATGTGATTAAAATATACTTTACGAACAAGCAGAACATTAATACGGTTGGACAACTTGCCTACTCAAGGATTTGCGTAAGATCGTTTTTACTTTGTAAATTTACGTGTATCATACAAATTTAGTTGTAATTGTCATTGCGTTTAAGTATAAATCAAAGGGTTAATTGAAAGATTTATACATGTTAAATTGAATAGAAGTAAGAAATGAAAAGTTAGCTTTTTCATGCAACGTGAAAATTAATTAGAAACGGCGTCAAAAACTAATAAAAACACAGCATTATAAGTAAACCCTGGAAAAATTATTTCTTTGAGTGGAGGAAACTACTACAATGTATAATGGAGAGAAAGAAGAAATGGACGGGACACACCTTGAGATGTGAGTGCTTCTTAACAGATGCCTTGGAGGGAATAGTTTGTGCGAGGAGAGTGATAGGAAGGAGGTACAAGATCATAGATGATGTCAAGGAAAAAAGAAATTACACGGACCTGTGGGGGAGGGTGGAAGACAGGAGAGCTACCAAGGGGAAACCTACTTAAGGGCAGAACATTTATGACAATGATGTGGTTGGGTTGAAATGCTGTACGAACGTAACACAAAAATTATGAACCATCCGTATGCTCTTGTAATAGTTAAGGTCTTCAAATTAGACAAAAAATCTATGTCAACCTGGAAAGCTCCATTATTCAATGCAGTGTTGATATATGCCATGAATCAATAACACTTATGCAGAAAAGTGTCAGGATATTAATAAAGTTCTGGCAGTAGTTTAGATTCATCTTAAATGATTGAATGCACTGTGGAATTATAAATATCATTTTTGAGTCTGATCTACAGGTATCATGTTCTCACATATTAGCAGGTATGCATGGCAGCTTTAACTGAAATGACACTGACCACTTACAAACTTTGATAGCTGCTAGATTTTCATTAAGTTCCTACATCTTTTTCCACAACATTTAACCTCAAACAATTTGCAAATATGTTAAGAAAAATGACAATAAGGTGATCACACTTTTGAAGTTACATTCTCTTCTAAATAACACGGTACGCATATAACTGAAAACATATTTAAAGCATGAGAAAACATTAAAAGATAATAAGATATCAACCGTGTATTCTTCATCTTGATGAAACTTCTTCATTACAGATAAGATAATAAACCGGAAACTTGAATGGAAAATGTTACAAACGAAAGAAAACTAATAGTACGTTAAGTTGTAGTTTAATAGCTGATGAAATCGGTGGGTAATTGGATGTAGAATAAAATGGCATATATAAGAAAAACATCAATTGAGTTTTGAATAAGGTTTAAACATACGTTTCAGGTTACGCGAGTTTTCAGTAGCACGCACCTAATTTTTTTTAAAAAATGTAGATCCATTTGACACAACGCGATTGTTGACAACAGTAAGTATTAACTTCAGCAACTTTCGTGGTAGATCAGCCAATCTAGTAAGTGTGCAAAGTCTTAGCACTGACTTTTCTCTTATTTTGGGGCAGATATCCAGTGCAGGTGTGTTTTACTGCTAATCTATTAATCTTACAAGTTATAGAGATCTATATTGTACTTATCACAGAATTATTCTTTTTTACACGGTGGCTGGTAATTAGCCAAAATAAAATAACCTATACTGACAGTACATAACATAAACTGCAAATTCCGAAAACAAAAAGCTACTACAAAGAAGCATGAGAGCTAGTATACTGAACACTCGATTCTACATATATTTGTAAGTTACGCACTACTGTCGGTTACCTTAAGCCCGAGACTTCGAGATTATACTACTAAAAGAGTACTATCAAGGCTTTATTGAATTACTAACCGTGCACAATCACTTAGTATCAACTCGATAGTATTTACCAAACCTAATTATGTTAAAGGAAGACAAACGAACTGCTTAAATTCACTAATTGCGAATACCAATGAAGAGCATCCATTCAAATATAAAATGCTCCTCTGCTCCTAAATTAATGCGAGATGTTAAAGTGCCACACTTAAATCTACGAATAATTTAGTTGAATTTCTTCATATACGTAATTCAATTAGTTTTTCCTTAGTAATGCGCGATAAATTATTGATCTATCTAGGTAATCATGAAAATAGATGCAAATAGAAGGTTTTAGTTCAAGGTGGGTTGGTGGCGCTGACTGCAGGCGGCATTAGAAGGAACTATACTCCGTTGAGCCAAAGCCTTGTAATCACATCTACTGAGCATGATCGAACTCTAAAAATGACGTGAAACGCGTATGACAACAAAATAAAATGAAGCAAAATTTAATTGCAATGGCATATTATTAATTTTTATACCAATTAATACAATGTTGTTTGATGCGAATTTTTTTTCTGTAGCAGTACAAATCCCTGTCTCATATTAATCAGCAAACAACGTAATTGCGTAAATCACCAACAAAATCTCGCATTGTTATCATGACCATCATCGCTGTAGTACACTTTACTGTCGTACTCCAGCTATCTTTGCTACTAATTAAGTCACTTTTTGATGTACCTCAGTGGTTTTAACGTAGTTTCTAATTCATTCTATCGCTGAATCTGTCAAATGGTCATTCGGGAGGACGGCGGTTCGAATCCCCATCCGGGCATCCAGATTTGGGTTTTCCATGGTTTCCCCAAATCACTCCAGGCAAATGCCGGGATGCTTCCTTCAAAAAGGCCATGGCCGAATTCCTTCCCATTCCTTGCCCCCATCCTTGCCCCCCATCCTTTCCCGTCTCTAAAGACCTCGATGTTAAAAAGAGACGTAAAGCAGTTAAAAAAAAAATGTCAAATGGTTCGGAGTGGTGCAGCTGTTTATTACCCACCTGGATTTGCTTGGCTATTTCATCACAAAAATCTTGCAAATAACCCACCAAGATTTACATATACATTTCCCAACTGTATATTGCTTATTTGCAAACCACTTTCTTTCCTCACAGACAATCCCAAAGTGGTTGTAAATGAAGCTCTCCATGAATGTAACTACCAATCATGTCAAACCATTAGATTTGTAATTTTAAATCGTATTTGTCTCCTGTCCTACACGAACCAATACTACTATCAGTCATCTGACATAGTCTTAGAGTAAAAAAAGCGTTCTAATTACCTAAATACACACTTGGGTAGAAATTCGGTTGAACATAACATTCTACTGAGTGCTCTGGTGACAAAGTTGCTAAGCAGATTGCTTTAGAAAGTTGAATGCTTTGTGTTCAAGTCCAGGTCAGTGCAGTAGTTTATAAGAGTTGTGTTTGATGATATGAACTATGGCAGGTCGTTCCGTGGTACGGATTCGACGTTAAACTGTAGGTCCCAGAAGAAAGGTACTGGCCGTCCTACCTCTGACACAATGGCTTAGTATGCCTCCTTCGGGAGGATCCCACCAACTTTCCTGTTGTGTACTGTTACTTAATATTCTTCTGGGATCTATTTTGGTGTAGGACTGACTGGAGGCTGTGCATCCCCTAATATTCCTGAAGCAAGTAATTTTAATGACGAAGGGGTCATTGTGACGTTTGAGCATCCACTTGCTCTAGCGCAAATCCTGTTGAAGCTTGATATTTAACGGCCGGTATCTTGAGCCTGGCGTTTGGAAGGACGTGAGTTCATATCCTCGTCCGGTCATTCTGATTTCGGCTTTTTCCGTGGTATCCAAAACTGACACGAATCTAATGCTGGCTTGTTCCTTCAAAAGGCCATGTCCAAAAACCATCTAGTTCCTTTAATGCAATCCTTTCCCGCCTTTAATGACCTCGACGAGGCGTAAAACCATAAGCAAAATATAAAAATACTTTTAGGATAGTGCTGTAAGTAATTTGGTTGCCAACATACAGGGTGGTCAGAAATTCACTCATCGGCGGGTAAGGGCAGTGTTCGGGACGTTGCACTAACGAAATAAAATCCTACCGTTTTTGAATTATACACAGCTAAAGTTGGCCAATAAGAGCGCTGCGCTGGCGAATTCAAACAGCCTTCCACAGGCGCTGTTGCCAAGCGTACTCGAGGCATGCGACCGCCAAAGAAAACGAAAAGAAAAACTCTCTTCGGAAATGGGGATCGAACCCGCAACCTTCAGAGTGAGAGTTTGCCATCTTACTGACTACGCTGCCAAGGCACTAGAATTTCCTTCTTTTTAGAAGCCACTAGGGCGGACTGTTTGTTCGTAATCGGAATTGATCGGTAATCCGCGACATTTTTCGGGAAGTCGGTGGTGGGGCTAGAGTATTCTTTTTTATGGGAATTGTTTTTTAATTAGTTGATCTGCTTGTTAGATTAATCTTTAATTTTTGTACAAAAATCGTTTAGTTACTGGCAAACAAAAAATAAATCTGCAAACTTAATTTATTCGTTTTAAAGAAGCTTCTTTTATTCCATGTAATCGTGTTTCACTAGATTTCGATCACAACATTTTTATTGATTAACGTGAATATCCTTGCTACTATTTTGCAACAATAAAACAAAAAACAAAAAAAAACTTTTGGAAAAAAGAACATTAAACCCATTCTATCGTTTGTAACGTAATTTTCTCTGCTGCAAAAAGTCTGTTCTTATTCAAACAAGTTGTACATTTTGGTAACGTGCATCAACTCGCTAACGCGCGGCAAGCCGCAAAAAGTAAACAAGCTGTTACTCATTGAAAGCCCTTTTGTCACTGATACAAAACACAATACAGTCACAACATTGAAAGCCAACACGGATTTACTTACAATAAGCGTCAACCCGCCAACAGTAACCGTAGTAAAAATGTATCCCAATAAACAACAATAACAAAAAAATACGGGTCCTTACATTTTACAGCAACTGCTCAAAATATCCTCCCTCAACTGCAATACCGGCACGACAACGCTGAGTTACTGAATTTGCGAGTCTTCCAAAATTGTAACTTTCTCTAATTTCATCAAAAGCTAGAATTATCCTAGCCAAAAGTTCTTTCTCTGTTTCTACTTCAGTCTCATAAACAATGGCCTTGACAGCTCCCCAGAGATAAAAATCCCATGGGTTGTTGTCTGGTGACCGAGCTGGCCAGTGAATTGGGCCTCCTCGAGCAATAAGAAGCGCCATTTTAACGTTTCGGAAATAGAACACGGCCTAGTATAAACTCGCCCAAAATACCCGCCCAAATGTTAACACTAAATTTGTGTTGGTATGACTTGACAAAAATTGCATACGGATTTTCGACATCCCAGATGTGGCTGTTTCGGCTATTAAAACACTTCTCCCTGGTATAGCACGCCTCATCCGTCCACAGCACCTTCCTTTCAAAGTTTGGATAATCGTTACATTGCTGCAGGTACTACTGTGAAAACTGAACTCGAAGTGGAAAATCGTCTTCCTCCAAATCTTGAACCTTTTGAAAGTGAAAGGGATGTAACCCTTCGTCGTGAAGGACGTCCAAAACAGTGGCATGTGAGGCCTGGTAATTAAAAAACAACAAAAATGACCCTATTGAAAGGCTGCATTTAAACGGAGAATTTGAGGGATCACTTAGACTGGGCGTATCTGCAATGCGTTGGAAATGACCCTAGAGCTTGTCCTCGGATTATCAGAAATCATTTCCAGGACATTGTCTTCAAATCCTACACTCCGCCTGAACCGATTTCGTCAGGCGTCGGGCCTGTGGACAACAATACTTCCCGTCTGCCTCAACCTTCTGTCAACCAACACAAAAGTGTTGGCTGATGGAATCACACAGTTAGGAAATAGAGTCGTGTAAATCTTAACTGCTTCGGTCCTGTTTTGTCCAGCAGCGCCATACGCCAAATGCATATCGGCGTACTCTTCAGACGAAAATTGATGACGTTGCATGATGACAGTGTCTTTATCAGTAAGTTGCGTTCGACTGTGAGACTTCTTCTGGCATGGTCCTTTAGCCCCACCACCGACTTCCCACCCTAGTGGCTTCTAAAAACAAGGAAATTCTAGTGCCTTGGCAGCGTAGTCAGTAAGACGGCAAACTCTCAATCTGAAAGTTGTGGGTTCGATCCCCCCTTCCGAAGAGGATTTTTCTTTTCGTTTTCTGTGGCGGTCGCATGCCTCGTGTACGCTTGGCAACACCGCCGATGGAAGGCTGTTTGAATTCGCCCGCGCAGCGCTCTTATTGGCCAACTTTAGCTGCGAATAACTCAAAAACGGTAGGACTTTTACTAGATTTTTTTGTATTTATTTCGTTAGTGCAACGTCCCGAACACTGCCCTTACCCGCCGATGAGTGAATTTCTGACCACCCTGTATAACTTGCCAGTATACTCGCGCCAACTCCGCAGCTACTAGCGCCCCCGAGACGCCAGTTCACATCGCTCCATCTAAGAAGGCGAAGTCCAAGAAGAAGAAGATCAAACTAGGCGGCGCCTTCCCACGGGCAGTAGCTTCATGGCGGAAACCTCCCATTATCCACCAGGGGCTACTGAACGTGTCTTTGAAGGTGCCACTCCAGATGATCTATCCCTGAACGTATAGAGACCTAGGCAATCCAAAGAAGTGGAGCTTCTTCATCTCAATCCTCCTTGATGAACGTCGGTTCACCTGGAAGATACCAACCTGTGACGCCACCACCTTCGAGCAGGTCTTGACTAGCAGAGAGCACCGCCATCTTGCCAAGAAGTGCCACCCAGTCGAATTCGAGGCGTGGCCGGAGGCACTCGAGTTCCCGACCCCGCTGGCCAGCGATTTCGACTGGGAGGAATACGTCGAACTAACCAAAACGAGGTTCAAGACCTCCAGCTACGACCCTACGACCTGCCGAAACTACAAGACAACACCGATAAGGACTACATCACCCTAAACATCAACTCCATCACCTTCGCAAAGTGATGAACCTCCATCACCGTCGCCTGATTCTCCAGCACCGGCAGTCTCCCCGGGCCCGAAGCAGGGTCCTGTACCACCGATCTACGTCCGCTACGCTGGGAACTACTGGTTCAGCTGCAGAGCGCCATGAAGCTCCCCTTGTTTAGCTGGCCAGACTATCTGGGACTTAAGATTTTGCTGTCCTGCCACGCAGACTTCGAGGCAGCCACCCAGATGCAGCGGGAAGCCTCCCTGTCCTTTGACATCATGCTTCCCGGCCACAGGATGAAGAAGACAGGCATCAATACGCTGAGTACAGCAGAAAAACCACCGTCTAGAGAGCTGGTTCAGTGCTAAAGATGTCAGTATTGCCGACATCTCGGAAGCGATTGCACAAGACCAGCTAGATGTGTCCGCTGCGGAGGAGGACATCATGTTGCAGAAAGCAACCAGCGTCGCGAGGACGCCGTTTGTTGTAACTGCGGCTCGGTCACACGCTGCTTCTTATCGTGGCTGCCGTGCTTGGAAGCAGCAACGTAGCAGGAAGAAAAGAAGTGAGCGAAGTGGGTTACATACGCAGCCCGCAACAAGTCGGCTAGTGGGGGGTCCTGCCCGAAATTAGTCATTCGAGGGATGCCTTTCAGCATCACTCCAGATGAAGTCAAGGAAGAGCTGGAAGAGTTAGAAATAACAGCGAGAACTGTAGCTCGTCTCCGCTCGCCGAAAACCAACCAAGAAGTTCCTCTATTTCTGGTAGTCTTAACAGACACAGTACAAAATCGAGGCATCTACAAAATGACATCCTTGTGTGCCTTGAAAGTGACAGTTGAAAAACTTCGAAGCAGAGGGGGCCACCTCAATGCTTCAACTTCCAGGGTGTAGGGCATGTAGCCCGACACTGCGTTATGCCCCCCAAATGTGTGAAATGCGCAGGAGAACACTCATCAAGGGACTGCACTCTGAAGAAAGGAGACACTCCACCAAAGTGTGTAAACTGCGATGGCGACCACGTCGCCAGCTACAGGAAGTGCAAACCCTTCAGCAGGTTTGAAGAGCGACAGAAAGCTAACAATGCCTCTTACCTTGCCGCCCTCAAAAGGCAAGAACAAAGAAAGAAAAAAGAAGAGCTCAAGAACAAGCAAGATTCTAATACTGTACCACAAACGGGATCAAAAGAAGATTCAACCAGTGAAGTTATCATCGATGGTCAATCTGACAGTGGCCCCTCAAACATAGGGAACCAGAGTAACAAACCAGCCCCCAACGTGAGGATGCCAAATGCATGGAAATCCATACAAAACAAAACCAACTCAGAAACCCGAAGATCCCGCCCATCGGGCATGCAGGATCAACGAACACCTGATAAGGACACTCGAGAAGCTGAACCTCCGAGTAACTCCCAGTGTGACAGTGCTACACTACTCAGCATGATGCATATGTTGCTGCAAACAGTGCACACCATGCTCCAGGACCTTCCGCGGCAGATAGCTGCAGCTGTTCCAACGGCCTTTCAAGCCTCACAAATAGGATCTAGTCTCAACCAACATGGGAAATAGACTAGAGGACCTAACTATCTGTACATGGAACGCCAATGGCATTTGGCGGCAACTCGGCGAGTTCCGACAATTTCTACAAGACGAGCAAATAGATGCCTGTCTTGTAACTGAGACGCATCTAAAATCTGGCATCAACGCAGCAGCAGAAAATTACTGCTGCTACAGGAATGACAGACCAACTGCGGGTGGTGGCACTGCCATCTATATACGGAGATCTATCAAACACCACGAAATCTCCCTCCCACAACTCCAGACGATTGAGGCGACGGGTATTGCCATCGAAAATTCAAGAGGCACACTACTACTTATTTCGGCGTACAGACCCCCCCCCCCCCCCCCAGGGACGTGTCGACGAAGAGGAGGTGGCTGCACTTCTTCGACTGAGCGGGATGGTATTCATGGCAGGGGACCTGAACGCCAAGCATACAGCCTGGAATTCGCGAATCACCAACAGCGACGGTAGGCGCCTCCTGCGCGCGACTGAGGGGCAGGACGCTGTGGTCTGGGGCCAACAGAGCCAAACAATTATCAGGGGCAGAGGTCCGCCTGATGTACTGGATGTAGGGATTGCGAAAGGGTTGCAACACACTGTGGCAGTAACCACGAAAACGGCCCTATCGTCAGATCATCTCCCAGTTATATTCTAAATGAATGTAGAGGTATCTAAACAACCAGCAAGACGCACAAGAGATTTAAGGCGAATCAACTGGGATCTATACAAGCAACATTTAGATGAATGTATTAATAATACTCCCCCAGTAGAAGAGGTAGGTCCCAATGTGGCGATGGACTTATTTGCGGGACTGGTGAACGAAGCAGCAGATCTAGCGACTCCATCAGCACGAAACTTAGGGAGATGTCCAGGCAGTTACCTCCGGACATCCGACAGGCAATCACCCACAAGAACCGCCTGACAAGAGACTGGCAAGTCACCAGAGATCCTGCCACAAAATGTGTAATTAATAGACTGCAGAGGGAAATAAAGGCTGCTGTCGAAAAACACAGGAATCAAGAATGGGCTGGTCTTATCGGAACACTCAGAGCTGATGATGGTTCAGCCTGGAAAGTAACAAACGCATGCTTCGCCGCCGGCAAAGAATACCACCGTTAGTAGTAGGCAACAGAATAGTCTGTGAACCTACAGACAAAGCGAATGCAATTGCCGACAACTTTCAAGCAAACTTCCAACCAATAGAAGAGCCTCGAGATGACGCCCATATCAACTTGGTCACACAACGCCTGCAACAGTTCCTCTCAGTTGATCCACCACCGGAGGACGACATTGACCCGACTACAACTGAGGAGGTCCAGGCACTTCTAAAACGGGTTGAAATTAATAAAGCAGCTGGACATGACCAAATTAGTGGCCAACTTTTGAGGCAGCTACCACCATCGGCGACTGAGTACATCAAGTCGGCTTTCAACAGCATAATGGCTACTGGTGAATACCCGAAAGTATGGAAGCACGCGGAAATTGTCCCTGTGCCCAAGTCTCGCAAAGACAAGCGCTCCACGAAATCCTACAGACCAATAAGTCTTCTCCCCATCCTGTCTAAATTATTTGAGAGAATTTACCTATGCAGACTTCACAGGCACATCGAAGATGAAGGTATTCTCCCGAATGAGCAATTTGGGTTTCGGCGCAACCACTCCACGCCTCAACAACTATTATGACTCACTGAGTATGCCATGGGAGCCTTCGAGAGAAGGGAGTATTTTGGTGCCGTATTCCTGGATGTCTTCCCGGGCATTTGATTCTGTCTGGCACGACGGCCTACTTTATAAGCTGCTGACGCAGGGATTCCCGCTGCAACACGTCAGACTAATTAAAAACTATCTGACTGGAAGAAACTTCCGAGTGGTAACGGAGGATGCTGTCTCGGCAGTAAAAAACTATCCATGCTGGGGTCCCTCAAGGATCTGTCCTTGGGCCGGTCCTCTATAACTTATACACCGCCGACGTGCCGAGAACCGAGCAACTGGAAACTGGTCTATATACAGATGATACCACTCTTTACACTCGTAGTATCAGAGCCACGCACTTGCGCAACAAACTGCAGCGGGGATGTAACAACATCGAAAGCTGGGCGACCAAATGGAGGCTGGCATTCAATGCCACCAAAAGCCAAGCGATCATAATAACAAGGAGAAGTGTACCCCCACTACAGCCAGTTCGACTGTTTGGAGAAGACATCAAGTGCACCAACACTGCGCTCTACCTTGGTGTCACACTGGACAAACGAATGACCTGGAAGTCTCATATCAGAAACATCCGCGCCAAAGCATTAGGTAGGATGAGGGAGCTGTACTCCGTACTAAATCCAACAACCACATTGCACCCTACTACAGCAAGACTGCTGTATACAACAACTATTAGACCGCTACTGGAGTACGCTGCACCAGTGTGGGGCAACGCTGCTCTTTCGCACTTAAAGTTGCTCCAAAACTATCCAAAACAGGGCGATTCAATTCACATACAAACTGCCACGAGAAACGCCAACAAAAACCCTTCATGAAATTAGCGGACTCCCACTATTGACAGACCGGTACAAAACAGCAGCGCGAAAGCTCTATGCAAAGACTAGGGAACATAATAACCCCTAGTCAGACAACTAGGCTCCATGGACCACATTGACAATAGGTTAAGGTGGCCAGTGAAACTGATAAATGAACAAGTAGGCCCCTGAACGAAAGATCAGGGCACTCTAAATATGACACACAAAATCATCCGGGCCTGACATGCCTAGTTAAGAAACCAGCCAAATTTTAAGGACAAATTAAACAAAAAAATGGAAGGAGATGCGCACAACTGCGCAAGAACTTCCCCGCACCCTAGGAGAGAAGAATCCTAGGTGATATGTGTCTAGGCCACGCTGGGAACGTCTTCATAGCAGGGGATTTCAATGTGAAACACTGTGACTGGAATTCCAGACTTACAAATACAGCCGGCATGCAACTACGGCTGCTGTACAGGAAAACGATGGCATGGTATGGGGTACCACCGAACCCACCATCTTTCAAAGAAGATTTATGCCAGATGTCCTTGATATCGCAATAACCAAGGGACTCAATCACACCATTGCAATAGCCACAAAAAACGCACTCTCTTCTGATTACATACCAGTCATTTTTTATCTAGCTGAGGGTGCAAAATTGAAAAATCCTAGCCGCCAAAGAAACATCAAAAACATAAACTGGGACTCATACAAACAGCACCTCACCCAAAGACTTCAAAATGCTGCGACACCTGAATTCATAGGGTCCAACGCTGCTACCCACACCTTCACTCAGTGGATCAACGAAGCAGCAGATGCTGCTTCCCCACAGCAAAAATCCGTACCGCAAAATTACTCAAAACCTCTTCCGCCCAATATCAGAGAGGCCATAACCACAAAAAACCGACTCACCAGGGAATGGCAGATCACGCGTGACCCAGCCACCAAACAACACATCAATCGTATGCGGCACGAAATCAGGTTAGAAGTGCAGCAACACAAAAATAAATAATGGGAAGGCCTACTCATGTAAGCACAGAAGACGGCTCGGCTTGGAGACTAACCAGGCGAATGCTGCGAACAAGAGGAAAATTACCGCCTCTCTTAGTAGGCAACAAATTCGTCAGCGAACCAGAAGAAAAAGCAGAGGCAATAGCAGTAGTCTTTGAAGCCAACTTCCGTCCAGTACAGGACCATCTCGACGTGCAATACATTCAGATGGTGGTGGAAGAGCGACTGCAAAGATTTCTAAATACCAACATTCCCGAAGAGGATTCAATCGATCCAATCACGGAGGACGAGGTCACCGGCATGTTACAACATGCAAAACCCAATAAAGCACCGGGTCATGACGGCATAGGGGCTCCACTTCTAAAACAACTACCAAGACAAGCTATAAATTACATAACAGCCATATTATTAAAACCGGTGACTACCCTGAGACCTGGAAGCATGCAGAAATTGTGGCCATTCCCAAACCAGGGAAAGGCAGAAGATCCCCGAAATCCTACAGGCCTATAAGCCTACTACCAACCATGTCGAAGATATTCGAAAAGCTTTACCTAAGGAGACTGCGACATCACATTGACCAAGAGCATCTACTCCCGGATGAACAATTTGGATTCAGAGAACACCATTCCACATCCCAACAGCTACTTAGACTTGTAGAACATGCGCTAAGTGCTTTCGAGAAGAAAGAGTATTTCGCGACAGTTCGTCTGGACGTCTC
Organism: Vandiemenella viatica; assembly: GCA_031002005.1. Lineage (NCBI taxonomy): Eukaryota > Metazoa > Arthropoda > Insecta > Orthoptera > Morabidae > Vandiemenella > Vandiemenella viatica. The sequence goes on along the minus strand of CM061921.1, from coordinate 61,417,644 downwards.
GAAAGCCTTTGATTCTGTTTGGCACCAAGGACTGCTATACAAACTCCTCGTACTAGGCGTCCCTCTGTCGCACGTGAGGCTGCTGAAGAACTATCTGACTGGCAGAACTTTCAGGGTTATCTTAGACGAGGCCGTGTCATCTATTAAAAGCATTGAGGCTGGCGTCCCGCAAGGATCAGTTATCGGGCCAGTCCTCTATAATCTTTATACTGCCGACTAGCCAAAAACTGATCGTGTGCATACTGGTCTATATGCTGACGACACAGCACAGTTCACAAAGAGCATTAAAGCACAAAATGCAAGAAACTCGCTTCAGAGAGCCTGCACAAATATTGAAGGCTGGGCCAAAAGATGGCGACTTGCCTTCAATGCAGGGAAAAGTCAGGCCACATTTATCACCAGGCGAGTAGTTCCACTGAATCTACAACCCATCAAACTATTTGGCGAGCCGATACCATGGACACAAACCGCAAACTACCTGGGTGTAACCCTCGATAAGCGCCTCACCTGGAAACAGCACATCAGGAAAGTCAGAGCAAAGGCGGAAGGCAGAATCAGGACTCTTTATCCCATTCTCAACCCGACGTCCAAACTAAAACCCGACCAGGCCATAAGACTGTATACTGCACTGGTACGCCCGGTTCTAGAATATGCAGCGGTTGTGTGGGGAAATGCTGCTACCTCACACATACAGAAGCTACAGACTATTCAGAACAGAGCAATACGCTATGCGTATAAACTACCTAAAGAGACGCCGTCTTCAGTACTACACGAAGTCAGTGGTCTGCAAAAATTAAAAGTCAGAATCAAAAAATTGGCTGCTAAGTTCTATACAAACTGCACCAATTCAACAAACCCACTTATTGCCCAACTAGGCAACACACTTCACTTCAATGAAAATATCAGGTGGCCAGTCCACCTCATACAGTAATCTAATCCGGAGATGACAATCCTAATACGCCACACCGATGAAGATAACCATAACAAAAATCTGGAAGGAGATGCACCATGTGTAAGAACTTCCCCACACTCCAGGAGAACAGCCACCTGGGTAATGATGTCGTAGTCGTAGTCGTAGGGGTGGTGGAAGGTCGGCCCGAGCTGGCACTCCCAATGTGGAGGAGCGCCACGAGGGTGCCCCACGGGATCAGCCGGCAGCACGCAGCGGTGACGGCCAGTCATTGTTACACAGCGACGGTCAACCGCTGCATCTAGACGCCCTATTTGGAGCGGTGGACCGTACATCGCAGTCACCTGGGCCCCGGGGGAGTCATGATACCCCACGGTTAGGCACTGACAGTGAGCGCCCCGCACGGAACTTCCCTGCATACGGAGGATACAGCGGGGACTCAAACCACTCAAGCGGCCAAGTTGCACCATGGGCGGGATCACCCGCAGCCCTGGGAGACGCATCATGGTCTACCATTGTGGATGACGACCACAAGTATGAAGTCGGCTACCCGCTCTATCTTCAGTGTACCAACGAGACTCAGAGATTCCGCATCAGGGTGCTCCATTTCTCACTCCAAGTGTTCGAGAACTTCCTTGCCGAGATAGAAGGGCCATGGACGATCGAGCTCCGGGTGCGAGTCTGGAGCAGAATGTATGTTTGGGAAATTCCCAGCACAGCCAAACAAAGGCGTCGTACACTCTGCAACGAGAAGTACACGCGCCTCGACAAGCCAGTTGTCGATGAAGGCACCGGCACCAGCCACACAGAGCAGCAGCGGAGAACCGTCGCCCACCAACTGGAACAACGAGGGGACGAAGCAACATTCCAAGGACCAGCCAACCAGCCGCGAAGGGTCACTGGACCAGCTCCTACAAGTGGTCCCACCCACACACGACGGTGCTATGAGGGAGGTGCTCCGCCAACTGGAAACCATCCCGACCAGCACATGGTCGGCACTCGATGGCTTTCTGGCTACCAGCCTCAACCATGATGACTTCAAGTCGGCCTTGGAACACCTTGGAAGACAGGAGCCGGCAACTACCACCACAACCCAGGAAAGTGGGGTAACAGAGTCCATGCCACACCCAGCCGCCGAGCAGAGCCCCAACCCGAAGGCCGACACCCACGAGCCAACCAGTCGAGCCACCAGGAAGCGGGCAAGGCGACCCTCCAAGAAGCCAGCTGGAATCGTCCAATGTTTCCGCTGCTTGTGTTACCAGCAACTGGCAAAGGACTGCCGGAGCCAGGTGCGCTGTGTACGGTGTGGCGGAAATCACAGCGCCACGGTTTGCACACGACCGCGTGATGCCACGCCAACGTGTGCGAACTGTGAATAATGAAAGAACCCAAAAACCAACAACCAGACACGTAGTGGTAGAGCTGCCAAGGCCGCGGGATACACAAACAAGGTCTTTGAGACCACGACACACACAAAAAAAAACCTCTGCAGGCAGCTCCACTAGTCAGTCCGCCCCGCGGAGCGGAGGGACAGATCGGGTGCAAGTCTCACTCTGACCGGAGATGGGCGCTGTTCGCCTCAGCGTGGTACGCCAAAGCGCCATCATGTGGCAACGGCGTCCCAGCGCAGCATTGTGGCGTGCAGCGACCCGTCTCCTCCAAGTACCGACACCTGAAGGAGCCGCTTCACAAAGGAGGCCTTTGAGGAATACTTTGCCAAGCAGCGAAGCCGCAAGGATGAAGATTCAAAAAAAGCAAAGACTCCCACAAGCACCGCCACAGAGAAAGCGCGGCACCAGGGATATGCGGACTCGTCCACCAGGTATACATCCAACAGGACGGATGTACCATTCGTCGATCCGAGTAAAAAGCAAAGTTTGTCGGATGACGTTTGGTACTCCCAGACGAGTACTCCGCAGTCACCCACGGAGGAGGACGTACCTCTAGACCTCCCAGATATGTCGTTCAGTTTAAGCTGCTGGACCTGTCCAAAATCAACGACAGCCAAGAATGAACAGACCAAACATCTACTGAGGAGGAGGAAGAAACTACTCCTACGGGCTCTCAGACTCAGGAACCGCCGATGGTGCGTGTCATGAGCCCAATGGAGGAGTCCGAGGCGGCAACAAGTGAAGTGGCACCACCAAGACTGGGTCCACCTCGTCGTCTTGGTCCAACCACCAGAGAAGGGCCTGCAGTCGAGAAGAGCGATAGTAAATGGGACGCCATTTTCATACGGTCGGCTGACATGGCAGCCACAATTAAGTCTCTCGAAGAGAATGGCATCCTATACCACCCCAGACTGACTGCAAAGCCTCAGGACGCGCAAGTGCAGACGCACACGACAGAAAAGAAACAAGAGCGGAAGAAGAAAATAGCAGCAGGACCTACTCAGTGCTTCCACTGCCAAGTGCCAAGCCTAGGGCCACAACCCTGCGGACAGTGACGCAGAAGAGTGTTGTATCCGCTGCGGTGGCAGGCACAGCTCCAGGAGTTGCAGCCGGCCTCGAGAAGCTACGGCAACATGCGCTAACTGCTCGGGGCCACATGCATCATGTGCAGCTCGCTGTCCAGCCAGACCAAAGCAAGCATAGCAAGACAAGAACAAGAAACGCCCAGCGGCAGACAAGGACAACGCCGTGGGAAGGGGAAACTCGCCCACACCACATACTAAGTACAGCAGCCGATTGAGAGAGGGAGGGGGAGCCCCCCCACCAACCTACCACCAGACAGGCTGCGCCCAGACACTGCTGGGTCGCCGACCATGGCCGAGCGCCTCCCAGATCTAGCTGGCAAGCGGAGGGCGCGGCAAGCGTCGCTACGAGGGTTGGTGTGCGTCCCACGCCGGGACAACACCACAAGATCAGCTGACCCTCGCCAAGATTGTGCAGCTGCTAACGCAGGTAATCAGCATGTTAGTCACCTAGCGGAGCCAACTAAATAAGGACTCCAAGTCCGCATATAACCCATTACCACATAACCAAACAGAATCGTTACTAAAATCCCCAAATACAAAATAATAACAATAATAATAAAACTCCAGTGACCACATGGCCTGAGCAGCGCCGAAGGATTCATATCAACTCGCAGCCAAGACAACAAGGGAGCAGAGCTACGCCAGCGGAATCAACTGGGCATCGAGCTGCTAGTACCAGACAGCGGCCATTAAAGAAACAAGAAAGGCCGAAGATTATCAGAGGGGAAGGCAGCGGAGGAGGCAGAGAAATATGTGACCATTCCTGCACCAGACACGCTGCCGATCAACGACAAAGAAGATTAGACGAACTCATCGCCCTTCTCATGAAGCGGACAAATCACCTGACTGCAAAAGAAGACATGTCTGCCTCCTTGAGGCAGCCTTTACATCACCACATAAAACGCGGCGTACTACTTCTGAAGAAGCAAGAAGGCCGCGGCGGCAACCATCTGGAGAAGAAAACACTGACAGCCTAACGCGAAGACATACCGACAGTGAAGTAACAACCAATCAAAATGCACGAGGAGTAAAATGTCTAGCAACAAATACTCCACCACATTCTGCTCAACTGAGCAGCAACTAGGCTGTAGCGATAGGGGTATTCTTTAGCCACCACTGAGTATATCATTTTGAAACTCTGTAGGATCAAGAATATTAAGTTATGCTTCGGATATTCAGCTGCAAAAAAAGAATTATAATAAGTATTTTAAAACTGCATCTAATAATTATAATCGATATTGTCACGCTTCTTTATTTAACTGCTCTGAATGAAGTAATAATAGACAATGCATGCCATTATTTTGTTTCCTGACATGTTTTAGGTTTAACGGATTCATAACGAAATGGTGATGAAGTGCTATAAAAATCACCTAACCAACAATAGTGTGTTACGTTTCATTAAATATTGCTTAAAGTTTCTATTGACTTGTAATTATCAACCCTCAATGGGACGCAAGCCCCAAAAACTTAAGGCAGAACTGAAAGTAGGCAACGGTTGCTCACAAGCCTTTTGATAGTTACTTCCATATGGGATGAAGAAAATAATATTCCAAATAGGTATTACTGCCCCCTCTACACTGATCCCTCAATAGATAAATCTGAAACTCCTTTCCACATAAGGTTAACGTGAAATTTATACCTACAGTAATGTGCTCGTAACGTTGAATCCCTTTCGACTTCTTACCGACCTAACTTCTGCTTCTCTCTCTTTTATTTTAGTTGTGGCTGTTAAAGCAGTACGCGTGCAACTGACCACCAACTCGTCTAACTTGTTTGAAGAAGAGTTACTCAGCGAACGAGATGAAAGTCTCATAAACGATGCAGCCCCTGGCGTAGAGCAGAACCACGGAAAGTTAGTGCAGGCTTTCAGTCCAGAAACTCGTCGCAACAGGGGATAAGGCTTCTCCGAAATGTAAGGGAAAGGGAGAAACAGCAACTTGAATTTGATTCTTCACAGCTTTTACGTTCCTTGAAAGCCATATCAGTGAGAGTAATCAACATTTGTTTTAATCATGCTATTTCTGTTACGAAGCTAGGAATCACTGAAAAGCCTGATAGCGTTATGGTGGTGCAATGATGATGGCATCTGAATGAAGATCGAAAGATCCCCGGTTCGAATCCTTGTATCGGCGGGGATTTTCACAGGCTTTTAACCAGACCTCCACCTCTGAGGCATCTTGCTGTGTAATGTGAAGTACGGCAAAACGCTTCTGTGGTTCGAATTCCACGTTAAACTGTAGGTCCCTTATACCCAATAAGATTATCGTCTTGGGTTAAGGCGTATACGATAGGGGCGGAATGCGCAATCAGTAAAAACCGTGTCACCAGGTCATTACTATCACAAGAGCCTTTGGAAAGTCTGGTATAAAATTTTTTCGTCTTCGACCGATATTCTATAAATGATTCTATGATTCAATAATAGATAAGTTTAGGTAACTTAATTTCTTTGTACCGTGTGACGATCATAAAATTTTAGCGATATTTCATGTTTCATAGTTTGTTGCAACCCACAAAGCTGAGAATTTCGTATATATGGAAAAATTTTCAGATTATCCTCCAGTCAGTAGAAAGCGGGCATAGAACGAACAGATTCATAAATGTTGATCGTTTCTAAGGGATGTCGCCCCAATTATATATAGTGATGGCTGGGTATGCCGACATTGGTAAGAGCTTTGAAAATCGGTAAGAAGTAAAACTTCAGCAACAACAGGTTGAACGTCGTATTATAATGACCCTCTAAATACTGACTGCATCAATATGGTAAGCAATTGGCCAGGGATGTTTCCTACTGAACAATAGATTGGAGGGAGGTGCAAACCTCACTTTCGCAAACTCAGTCCCGATCTGGTTCACTACAGCCGCAGTAGACAACCGGGACGACGTAGAAGGCTGCCTAGGAAGAAGAATGGAGTAGATGGAAGAAGACTTTTAATCAGTTGGAGACACTCAGTAGCCTTTGATTTGGATCTGTTAGGTTGCAGATAGTAATCTTCATCGTTACCATGCTCGCTTTTTTTTATTACATCTGTCTAAATCAAGAATCATTCATCTTAGCATCAAATTAGTGGTGATGTGTCGAGTATGTATTTACTAATTGTAATTGTACTCCCTGCTTGAAGAATAATGCATGTCATGTATTTAACCTGTTCAGTATAATAGGAATCAATTCTTGCATTTTCACTGGAATATCGTTCCTTTACCTGAAGGTATTCTGAAACTTTGTATATCAATGCATATCGTACACTTGTATAATAACTTACTATCAATCCTTTTATGTATGAGTATATTTGTGCGTCAATAAACTTGTGTTATGAAGCATCAGTTATATTCTCCCACTGAAGTACCCTGACGATTGCTTTTATTTTCGTCCCTTTCCTTTTCTTCCGAGCAGGAGCCTAAGAGACAACATTTTCCTGCTGTCTCCAACATGTTCCCACCACTTGGGTTACTACAAGTTTTTTTTCAGTAGCACCACCCTTTATGATCGTTTCCATACCACCCTCGTATTTAACAACAATACCAGAATCCACTATCTTTGGAACTACAGTAAATTAATTCAACATTTAATAACTCTCTAATCAGTGGCATTTCACGAAACACTTTGGAACGACTTCATCTTGGTTGCTGCAAGCAGAAGTTTCATCAGGCATTGGTCGCCTACGAGGATTATTGTCTTAAACATGACGTATTTTTACATAAAGTCACTTTCTATTGCACTACAAGGAATCCATTCTCCCTAATCAGTGGCAGGGTGCGCTAGACGTAAACTTCGCGTTTTAATTACAAATCATTGAATGGCAGAAGATTAGAGCAGGTGGAAATAGAAGCGTGTATCATGCAGCTTACGTTTGTTTACTAATAGAAAGTCGATGTTAGGTGCTCAAGGTTTCACCAAATTTTGACACTACATAGCCATTGTTAAAAGTCCATTACTATATACCACCAAAGTAAGTTGAGTCAAATGCGTATTTCAGTAGGCAGAGCGACAGACATAGACGAAAGGAATTCAATACTGCTAATTTTTTATGGCTTTACGTCTCGCCGACAAGGTCATTAGAGGCGGGTAAGGACTGCGGGAAAGGAATTAGGCCATGGCCTTTTTTTAAATGAACCATCCAAGTATTCGCGTAGAGTGATTTGGAGAAACCATGGGCGGCCGGACGGGGATTCGAACACACATCCTCCCTAATGGGAAGCCAGAGAGTTACCGCCTACCTACCACGTTAGGTAATACTGGTACAGGCAAGAGCTTCATCTCAATGTGGAACATCAGAACTATACTCCAGTCCATATCAACCTGCTGCAAGATGAAGAGCTTGTTCCTGACGACGCCACTTACATTTTAGTGCCGATATCAAGAAAGGAACATAGGGACGTTCTCAGTGACATTGGTTACCTCTGACGAAGTAGATCTGGATTGCTGTTATTCAAGTTGATTACCTTGTTTGCTTTGTGAACAAACAAGTTTTACATGACCGGTTTAGGCAAGTGAAGCGAATGACGCAGTTGGTAATATAGAAATCGCTGTCGTCGAGAACGTTTGATGTTAATTGTAATGATGCTGCGCGTGGCTTCTGCCACATTACTGTTAAAGGACAGTTAATGATTCATATTACAACCATAAAATTATGTTCCAGCTTCTATTTCTTTTATCCATACTGGGAGTGAACATCATGTACCGTTTTTTAGAAGTTTTAGTCTGTAATGCAGCAAGTTTGGACAAAACAACGTTTCTCGTATTCTTCTGTTTGTGTGACGTTTATTTCACAGGCAGAAAAAACATTCCAGAATTCGACAAATGGTTATGTAAAACACCCTTCCAGATTTTTTACTGCTTACTAGAGGAGAATTTTTTTTTTTTTGTCTGGAATAAGCACTGAAATGCTGGCAAACGTTGCCTTAGCCTGTTTGTCTCACATAGTTGGCTTTGCTTCCAACCATTTAGTCACTGGCCTTTTAAAGGAATTGATATTTTCGAATAAAAAATTTGAGGGTTTCTGCGTTTTAAACAAATAAATCACGCTCTGGCCTCGCATTCGGGAGGACGCGGGATCGAATACTAGTCCGGCCATCTAGATTTGGGTCTTCCTTGCTTTCCCCATATCACTCCAGGTCAATGCCGAGATAGTTGCTTCAAAAGGCTATGAACGAATTCCTTTCCGTTTTTTGCCTCCAGTCCTTTTCTGCTTTCAATGAAATGGACGTCGAAAAAGAAAAACTGAACAAATCAATGATAAAAAATTGTTTAAATATGGCAAATACTTGTTAGAAATCGTAATTATAGCAGATGAGTTCATTTCTGACTCCATACACAGCTTTTAATGTCCCAGTGCTGGGCGCCAAATTGTAATGACACAATTTTCGATTTTCATAGTTTCCCGAAATCACTCCAGGCGAATGCCGGGATGCTTACTTCAGAAGGCCATGGCCGAATTCCTTCCTGTTACTCGTCCACAGTCCTCTTCTGTCTCTAATGACCTCTACGTCGATGAGGCGTGTAGCCATAGGGAAAAAATTCAGCGTTGGGTTCCAAATTGAAACATCAAACCAGTGTTAAAGATATGTTTAAAATCACGACGCTGTCAGGCATGTTAACAAAACGTTAAACGTTAATTTTAAATTATTGGCAACAAGGAGTTGGCATCGGGCATCTTTATTTACCATTTGACACTTCATGAAAATAGATTTGAAATCAATAATCAAGCAGTAAATGTGCCATAATCGAATTGTAATTTTCGCTGCTTTGGCACAATCATGCAAGACACCATCTCAGGCTCTTTACAGATTGATTGCTGGCAAAGAAAAATGTATTTCAGATTGCTCAACAAATGTCTCACTAACCGATCTCGGTGTCCTTCACAGTTGAATTGTGTTGACGTCAGGAGACATCTATGGGCGCCAGTTGCCTGAGAGACTCCCCCGCTTGAATCCCGACAGCACATGAACATGGAAGACCAGGAATTTCTTCCCAGGGAGCCAGGTGCTGTAGCAGAACGACGGCCAAAGATGCTGTCAGCTGCTTGGAGGCAGAAGTAAGTACATGCTGTTCAACATACGGAGCGTAAAGAATCAGCAACAGACTAGAACACTAGAATCTGTAGCCGAATCGGTAACCGAATGCAATACACGAATCGCAAACCGAATGTAACACAAAAATAAGCTGCGCTCCTCAAGTCTCTAGTATTTGGGAACTATTTCGCAAGTAGTGCGAAACAATACTATTGCAATGAATCATCTCTTATGTTGACAGGTTGACCAGTCAAAGGCCACGCTGAGCTCACATGCACCACGCATCGGCAAATTTTCGTGTCGGAACATTCTCGCTTGCAGGCTCCACAAGGGAATGGTTTATGGATTGTCGAAGATTTAATATTAAGTAGGAACTTATTAAAGGACGCAATAAAACAAGAACGAGTACAAAACTTTAACGTGGAGAGTTAAGTATAAATTGATAAATGCATTTTGGAATATAAGGTCAAGAGATGGTATAGATATATTCTTGTTTTGAAAAGAAGGACACTGTAGCGTACATTTGTGAACCCAACTGTGTCACTAGCCAGACTGGCTGGCACCTACAACCGAACGGAGTCAGACAACCTGCGAAAACAAATTCTTATCCTTTAGGAGAGCGTGGTAGGCTAGTGTCTCCGGTTTTGGCACACAAAAGCCAATAAGGCAGGGATGGTATACCAAAGCTGCTCACAGCCGGTAGTTACGGGTGGTAGCGCCATCTACAGTTTGGTCGAGAAAGAAAGCGAGCATTGGTGGTCACTCTTCGTGTACCGTTAACCACAAAAACATAAAAATCCTCCCGGACTTAGGCTCTCTCAGTGTGTCGCTCAATTTTCTTATATTTCAATGTGAAGTTGAAACAGTAAGGTACGAATATCTTTTATAGAACCTACACGATGGGTAACTGCCTGAAATTCATCGAGGCCTCAACCAAGCTACAAATTATTATTATTTTTTCTGCTCTCGCTCATATACTTGTTAGACGCAACCTCGGTGAACGCAATCGTGAAGACTGCATTGTTGGGAAGACTGCATTGTTGGGAAGACTGCATTGTTGGGAAGACTGCATTGTTGGGAAGACTGCATTGTTGAGCGGCATAGCGGACATATGTAAAGTGTTGGAAGCCATTGGCCATAACATGCGGTCTCTCCTCCTATGTATTGAAAGCTGTCTGAACAGTAACCGCTACATTCGGGAGGCTTTTGAGCCCGCGGCTCTGTCCCTCGTGCAGGCAGTTCCACGTGAAGGACAATACCCGACCACATGTGGTAGGAATGTGCAAAACTTCTTCGTAGAACGACGGGTACCACTGCTTCTCTGGCCTGCATATTCGCCTGATATGTCGCCCTTCGAACATAAATGGGATATGGTCGGTCGGCATCTTGTTCGTTCTGGTCCTTCTGCAACCACTGTGGCCGCTTTGTGTACACGCCTACAAACCGCGTGGCATCGTGTTCCCCAGCATCGTATCCAGGCTTTCTTTTAACGTGACCTAAGGAAGTCGCTGATTTATGGGACCCGCACTTATGATTACAAAATTCTTCCACCTATGTCCTGACCGCGGCAACGACTCAAGCTTTGTTGAGGTACCAGGACTTTTCTGAAACTACTTCGTTGTTTCGTAAGGAACGAACTTTCCACTTGTGTGTCACGTCTGAACTGGACAATTGTCCCTATCATAAATAAAAGTCTCGCTCTCATCAGAAAAGCTTTGCAAGACGGCACTATAGAAGTATTATGTGAGGGCGTGGAATATTTCCCGACTCAAATTTTGCAGATAAATTGCTGTAATGTACTAGCTGTGATGTACAGTTGACATAAGATATTCTGCCGCGCTAATCTGTGATTCCAATGTCCTTGGAATAGTCAAAATTTGTTCCAGGAAGGCGAGAAGTAGTCTGATTCGACGTGTGGATGAAGACGCGTACGCTCTTATTATCGCCGTGGGTATGAGAGGTGGCCTACGAACATTGAGAGGTAGTGTATATGGAACGTCGTAGGAAGCCGGGAGAGACATAGTCGGGTGCGCGCCTGGTAAACACAGGACCGGTCTGATAATTCTGCCTCGATGTCACTTGGAGCTATAGAAGGATGTTGAAAATTAAGTGGCAGAGATAATACAAAATGAAAGTGTTTTGAAAATGATCATGGAGGAGAAAAGTTTGTGGAAGGGTTTCTCAGAAAGAAGAGATTGGATGTTGGTCATATTTCAAGTCATGCCGGACTGGTTAACTTGCTATTGGAGGGAACATTTGTAGAGTTGGTCAATGATTAAAATATAAAGAGCATTTCACTTAAGACGTAGGTTGTAAGGAGTTTGTTGAGTTGAAGAGATGGGCTCAGGATAGGAAGAGATGGAGAATTTCATGAAACAAGTCGAGACTGATGACAGCAGGAAAAAAAAAGTAAAATCTGTGTCACCGCATGACATTCTCTGACCTCGATCCAACTGTTCACAGTGCCTGCGTATTCTGTGGAGGTCAATGGTTTCGAACGTCAATACCGAAATCGGCAGATCTACCCGTTAATATCGGTAGATTTTTACTCAAAATCGGTATATGAAAAGAATACAACCCAAATAACCTCAGTTCGCTGGGCAAGATGAGCTGTCGAAGAATTTTTATTATTTTGACACCAATTTTGCTACCAGGTTTGGAACATCAAGACTTGCTACCAATTTGACGTCCAACTGTCCAGCAAATTGATGGCAATCTGCTGCCGCAACTGGATGACAAATTAGTCATCAAGAGTTGGAAAGAAAATTTTGGTCTCATCTTGCATTGATATGTGGGCTTGATATTCATATTACCTTTTTAGCTTCGTATAGCATACACTGAAGTCAGAAGATGGCAGTGAGGGTATTTTTTTGAGTTAAAGTATGAAATACAAGTTATTTAAGTTTATTTAAAATTTCATTACATTACTGCATATATTATTTTAAACTTCTTTATCCTTCTCAAATAATAGGGAAATTACAGGATATATTATAAATTTAAAACTAATACCAGAATTTTTTAATAAAAATTTTATATCATGAATAAGCACTAGTCGGTACTAGTAAAACATAATCAAAATAACAGACTTGGTAATTTGCAATTCGTTTATTAAGTTACTTAACAAAAAGTTACTAACCTCAGTCAAATAGAGAGACAAACACACAGTGGTAGTCCCCAAAAGATATACGGAACATTCTGCAAAAGGTAACTAACTAGTTAGCATATAATCGATCGAATAAGTCCACGTAAAACATAAACAAAATGTGTTGCCAACATGAAAATGTAAAATCGGGAAAAAATTCGGGAAAATTTCGTTGTATTCTCAGAAATCGTGGAAAAATGATTATATTTCGGTAGGACAGACTCCATATCGGTAGAAATACCGAAAAATCAGTATGTTCGAGAACACTGGTGGAGGTTAGCACGCTTCGCTGTCCGCTGAGAAGCTGTCACCACACACACCGAATCGCCGATTCTGTGATGAGTATTATTAACTTCTAGGCACCACTTTGCAATTTGTGTTTTACTTACGCTTACGAGAAATAGACTTGCAGACATCAATATTCAAAGTAATGTCTTGTTTTTCTTAAACTTAAATTATATATTGCCTTTATTTTGCAGTATATTCAGTTTCAACTTATTTTATTATTAACTAGCCTCGTACCCGCGACTTCGTACGCGTGGATTAAGAATTTTTTTGCCAGAATTAAATATAAAAAGTTGTTGGTAACGAAGGATTGGTCCCAAACAATATCGAGTCGGCATTATATGACAGGAAAGATATCATTCTACCGTCGAACTTGCCTCTTGAAGAGAATCAATTTCCAACATATTTCTGTCACTATTCGATAAGATTTCAAAATTTCGTGACTACAACTATTAATCATACTGGAAAAAATATCCTGTGCCATTCATACAGCTTTCCTTATAAAATTCCATCACAACGATATAGCCATATAGTCGTCAAAACGTAACAAAAAGACAGAGACTTACTTCCGTATTTATATTAGTATTACTGTGGTTCACACTCACACACTGACTGCGAACAACACCTGAGGGATCATTATAACGTAAAAAAGTGTACACCTACAAAATTGCAAGACTACCTACGATTTGCCTCGCTTTGCACCCCTAACTTTATAATATCTACAGTTTAACATTCAATCCAAATAACCTACGGCCCAGGCCTGACTCTTACGATGAAAAACAATTTTTAAAAATCTTTGCCTCCACAGAGACTTGAACCGGAGACCACAACGTTCATAAGTAAGATCTTTAGCCACTGAGCTGCCAGTTCACTACACGGAAACACGGTCTGGAGACGTCCACATGCAACGTGTCTGTCTATCGCCGTATTTAGAAGTTATGACACAACATATGTTATTTATACAGATAAGTTTTCAACCAAATGTAGACAGTATTTTTCTCCTTGTTTGAAAGGATAAGTGTGCAAAGTTTCATCAAGATCGGATGAAAACTGTGGATTTGTATGAAGAACAAACAAACCAACTAACAAACCAACAAACAAACATACATTCATCTTTATATATAAAGATTCCATAATTATGTTCTAACGTTAATAAATAATAATGAACTAATTCACAATAATAATTACTCAGCTAAAGTTAATATTACAGCAGAATATGCCAACCAATGAAGCAGTTATTATGTGCTCTGTATATACTTACTTCAGTACACTGGTTGCTGTTGAATTTAGTTTATCTAGCATGATAAAATATAAACTAAAATGTGAGTCTATAATTTAACTACATTTTTATGATATCTATGTGAATTTAATCGGCGGTCATTGAGTTGTAGGTAACTTGTATGTTACCTACTAAAGACAGACATTTGCTGCAGCAGACTTTTTTTGTATATAAAACATATTATACTCATCAAATCTTACATATACTGCATATGTCTAATGGTTTAGACACCAAGTGCCAGAAGCTTCCATCACGCTGCGTTTCATTTACTTATTTGAGAAAAAAATCTACTTTTTATCATGATAAAATATACAATAAAACTTAATCGGCTAATGAACCTACAAACTAAAAAAAAAAGTTACACAAGACTGTATCAGTGGTATTCTAGTTATAAGGGTAACGACATACAGACAGAGAGACGATGTTTTTTATAATATGTAAGAATAAAAAGCAAGTAGGGAATGAAATCAAAAGTGCGTAGGACCTATATCACTTGAGAATAAATAATAACGTAGACGAATTACCCGCCATTTCGGTTGCGGGGAGGTCTACTGAACCAGGTTCGAGTTCCTGGCCCTCTACGACTAACAACCCTAATTTTAAGATAGATGTGTACAAAACCAAAGCAAATTTAAGTCAAACGATGTCTTAACGTGGTCCTAGTTGGTATATACGAACATAAAAGCTTACATACATACATAAATACACACACACATATACACAAACACACACACACACACACACACACACATACACATACACATATACACACACACACACACACACAAAAATAAGAATTAAGGAGCGTCCATAAACTACGTGACTCAGTCTAGGGGAGGTGGAAGGCATTAGCTGAAAAGCTACGCCGGTTTCTTGGCGGCGGGGAAGATTCCGAGCAAGGCCACGTAGCTTTTCAGTTAAAATGAGGAACAGAACGCTCAACAGCATGTAAATATTTATTTCCGTATGTAATTTACGATAGTCTGACAAGAGAAAAAGGTACAAAATGTCTCCTGGAATCAATAGGGAAAAATATACGTAATACGTGGGGGGAGGGGGTGGGGGGGGAGTGGAGACGAAGGCCACGTTGGGCTACGTACGGTAAATGGAGCTACGTGGTTTATGGACGCTTCATTGCCAACAACACATTAACACATTAGTTGACCAACGGCACGCAATAAGGTACACAGCTTAAGAGAGTAGGTTTTTTCTACAAAATGCTGACTTCTGCTTTTATTGCAAACTCATTTAAAACGGATCTTTCACAAACTTAACACTGACCTGTTGAAACTAGAGAAAATATGACGGCTAATAGAGTGCGTCGTGGAAAGTGTGTGAAAGACGTTAGTCTCTTTGGAAACACCTGCTAAATGGTACAGCAAAACGCCGATTCAAATGTTGCAGTGTAACTTGTTACAGTAAACGAGAAGCAATCTAGATAGCGTTATTATGTTCAGACCGTCAGGTAGATGAGATAAACTGGGCCACAGCTCACGGGTACAAGTAAGTACGAAAAAGAAAAATAAGCAGCAAACACAGCGTCGAGTGTTGTAGTTTTCTCTCTCGCTGCCCTATATCAGGGAGCGACCTCGGAATGGCTTCAAGCATTTATCTCCCCCGCAGCTTCTTATCTCCCGCACTCTTTCCTTCCCTCGGCCATTCTCCTCTCCGACACAAACCCCGAGTCTCGATCTATGGCCACCCAACCAGTCACTGTCGGCAGCAGGTCCGGAAATCCTTACCACCATCGAGGGTGCAAGGGGGAAGTATTCTTTCACGCAGAATTTCTCTCCTTTCTGCCATTGATCAATAGAGATGACATCGGATCTTGCCTTCCTTTACGTTCCAATTTTGCAAGAGGAATTATTTGAGCCTCGTTTTCAGAGAACACAGTACCGTTCTTTTCAATAATTTGTAGGTTATTTATGTTCAGCCAAAACAGTTAACTCATAAGGTCGGTCAATATGCTTTCCGAAAAAAAGCATTTGACTAATTAGAACCAAATTTTGGCTTGTTGCTCTTTGTTGGCAATTGGTGAATACCTACTACTGTTGAAGACTTCCCTGACTTCATCCCCATAAGTATATTTATGATTTCAGAATTTTATAGACTAGAAATCTCTTCAAGTGTTCACTGCGACTACTTAAGTAACGCTTCTGTTGCTAAATACTGCCTTTTAATGATTACAGGAGACTCATTAGCTTTAATTAGGAAATCATTTGGCAGTGTTGAGGCCAATTAAGTAGAAGTGTGTATTGTTGTGCTGAAGACAGCAAAATAAGAAGGCAAAGTAATCAGTTGAATGTTACACCAGTTATACGCTAAATATGTAAAAACGAAAGTACGCCAGCTAGTCTGAATCTGATAGTATTTGCATAGCTGAAATGTCTGTAAATTAAATTTTATAGTATGTAAACGTCTTTGACAGATTTTTGTGGAAATGATAATTCCAGTATTAGAATCCAGGTTATATGAAATTCCAAATTATCTCCCCACTAACTGGGGCTGCATTTGATTAGATTTTTGTGTTGTGTTTAAATATTGGGGTCCTTTACGTTCATTCCTGATAATACTTCAAACTGGTAATACATGCACGATTAACATATGGGATGCAGATGATAAGATTTATAACAGTTGGATAAATGTAATTACTGGTTTACCATTATTGATTAATAGTTACTACTATAGAATATGGTAAATCGCATAGCGTTAATCTATCTCACAAAATTTTTGACTCAACTATCTCATAAAAGTTTATATATATATATATTAAAAAAAAAATTATGGATTCTACCGTTTATTCTCAAGTCCATGACCATGATCTCTGTCAGAATTTGATCTCATTCCGCTGAATTTTTGACCTCCTATCTGTCACCGCCAACTCATCTATCCTGACCAAATTTTATCCTCTGTCGTTCCTGCTGGGAACCAAAATAAAGGTTTGTTTCAGGATGTTACATTGTCTCATAGGTAATTCTGGTTAAAAAAAAATGCCGTAGGAGATATACAGTACATTGGGATTGAGTTGGCAGTGTAGGTGCGGCACTTAAAATCTGGACAAATTTTAATTTGAATTTCGGCCATACAGAAGTTCCATTGTAGGACATTATTGCCGTTCGTGCTGTCAACATCCTTCTAGCAAATGGTCAAACATCAAAATCGCCGAGCTGTCTCGTACAAGTGCAGAGCACTACTGAAGAGCGGCAGTTACCGAAAGTCTTGGCGTCGGGCTTTCGATGACTGAAACAATTCGATCTCTTGAGTACCCGAGATCAACTGCGTATGACATTGTTGCTATAATTGATGCTTCTAAGAAGTCTGGGGAAGGTTCTGCTATCCCGTCGAGGAAGAGTCATTTGAGTGAACGCGGTTGTTGAAGAGCTCGAGCTTTGATTTCGTAGGACCCAAATTAATCTTTAAGGAATTGGCACCATTTTTGGGTGTCGGCTAACGAACAATGCGCTAGATTGCTGAGAAATCATCATCCCGGAGCATTTGCTGCTTATTCTTCTCAAGCAGTTCATGAGAAGGTTTTGTCTGTTGGCATTTCCTTCAGGCTTTACAAGGTTAGTGTCTTTTCATTTGGTATGCCTTATTGGTAGCTCTGGTCAGTTTAGTTGTTTGTCAGGATTGACAGAGGCCTCTTGTGCTTGTCATACGTTGTGTGGTATTTTCATAAGTTGGCGATTAAGGGATTGATTGAGTCTCTGGAAGCTAGGTAAAAAGATCGTGTGATCTGCGCGATCCTTTCTTCGAGCATCGGTATACCTGCGGCGTCATGCAAGTCGGCTGTGGGAAACCGGGGAGGCACATGAAGTGCTCGCCGAAGCGCGCGGTTTTGCATGGTCTGCAGCCTTTTTATCACTGACCTGGAGGCGTAGCCCCATACGGGACACGCATACTCAATTACCGGTCTTATCAGGCTACAATATACGCTCACTCCGATGCTGACTGTTAGTGCGCTGTCCGTATTTAGGATAGCGTACAGCTCCCTCAGCCTCATTGCGGCTTTGAGTCGAGTTTCCTCAATGTGTCCCTTCCATGTGAGCCTGGAGTCGAGGGTCACACCAAGGTATTTTACAGTGGTTGCCCACTCGATGTCCTCTCCGTGGAAACGTAGTTTAGTTGTCTGGTATTGCTGGCGATCACGTTTCCCCAGACGCCTCGTCAGCATTATTGCTTGGGTCTTGATCGAGTTTATGGTGATTCTCCATCGCCTGGCCCATGCTTCAGTTTGTTGGAGTACTTCTTGCAGGCGCCGAATGGCAGCAGCTTTACATCTGTGCGCGGTGAAGAAGGCCGTGTCATCCGCGTATACGGCTGTACGAACCGTTGCTGGGGCAGGAATGTCAGCAGTATACAGGTTTTACAGTACTGGCCCTAGTACTGACCCTTGCGGCACACCCGCGTTGATTGGGCGGCGAGAAGATAGTTCATTCCCAACTCTCACTCTGAAGGATCTTCCGGTGATGTAACTTTTAGCTTCACAAGCGGGCTGGGTAGTCCCTGATTATAAAGCTTGTAAAGTAGTCCGCTGTGCCAAACGGAGTCAAATGCTCGAGCCACATCCAGCAGGACTAGCGGACAGTAGTTCCGGTGGTTGAATGCGGTTGTGGCGCGTTCTACTATACGCAAGATCTGTTGGATGGCGGAATGACCTCTCTGGAAACCAAACTGGAATTCTGGGATAATGTTCTCGCTGCGGATATGTGCTTCCAACCTATTGAGAAGGCGCCTCTCAAAAACTTGCTTAGTGAAGGGAGGAGGCTTGTGTGCCTGTAGTTCTGGGGGAAAGTGCCGTTCTTCCCTGGCTTGTGCACTCCTATCACCGTTGCCTGCTTCCAGCATCGAGGATAGTGCTGGATGCGTAATATATACTTGAACAGCTCGGTTATGCGTTCTACTGCTTGAGCTGGGAGATTTTTCAGCAGCCGATTTCCCATGTTATCGTTTCCAGGTGCCTTTTTGATGTTTAATCTGGAGAAGATTCGGCGAACTTCTTCTGCAGAGACCTCATCTATCTGGTAGCCGTCGTCTTCAGCCAGCAGCAGCCACGCCAATTTACTGCCTATTAGTTTCCAGCAGAGGGTTTTGAAGGTTTTGTCGTTAGACATTTCCTCCAAGTTTGTTAGATGAGTCATATCCTTGCTGTAGGTGTGTCTTCAGTTTTGGCGTTCTTTCTCGTCTATCCTGGATTCGGTGTGTCTAATAGTTCGTAATGAGAGCCATAGGTCCGACATAGGGTCCTAGACCAGTTGAATAGTTCCCCAGCTCTTTTATTAAGGGGTTTGCTGAGTTTTGCGCTAGTTTGTAAAACTTAACAGCAAGTTCTTGGAATCTATGTCTTAGGGTGTGGAGGCCTGTAGCATCATGTATGGCATTAGTGGGGAACCAGCTATCTACGTGCAGGGCTCTCTTTAGTGCTCTATTTTGCATAGTCTGTAGACGATGCAAATGTGCGTTGGCAGCGTAACCTCATACAGGGCAGGCGTATTCGAATATTGGCCTGATCAGGGAGCAGTAGATCCGCACGCCCGTGGACGAAGGTAGCTTGCTGTCCTTATTAATAAGAGGATAGAGTGCTTGCAGCCTGGCACTGGCACGTTTACGCAGGTCTTCTATATGGGCTCTCCACGTTAGAGTCCAGCGTAACTCCCAGGTATCGTGCCGTTTTGGACCATGGTATCAGATTATTGTTTAATTTCAGCTGAGGGTCCGGCTGCGGACGCAGGCGTGGTCCTCTTCTTCTTGTTAATAAGATGGCCTGAGTTTTGGCGGGGTAGATCTCAATTCTCCAACGCCTCGCCCAGGCCTCGGTTTTCTGTAGCACGTTTTGCAGGCGCTGAGTGACGATGGCCTTGCTGTGGCTGCTGGTGAAAAAGGCGGTGTCATCAAGTTACTGTGTTGACGTTTTCTTGGGTGTGCACATCGGCTGTATACAGGCAGTACAGCAAGGGGCCGAGGGCCGATCCTTGGGGTACGCCAGCCATTATTCTGCGTCGGGTTGAAGTAACTTAGTCGACTCTTACGCTGAATGTTCGTTCCTCTAGATACGACTTGATCAGCTTGATTAATTTGCCAGGAAACCCCTGCTCATACAGTCTCAGCAGAAGGTCAGCCTGCCAAACCGAGTTTAAGGCTCGGGAAATATCCAGTACTACCAGTCCACAGTAGTGTTTAAAATTGAACGCTCGAGTGACAGTCTCAACCACCCTCATCAGCTGTTGAGTAGTCGAATGCCCGCGGTGTAACCCTAGCTGGTGGTTGGGTAATATTCCTTGCTGTTCGATGTGACGATTTAATCGTTTCAGGAGCAAGCGCTCAAACACTTTACTTACTGAGGGGAGCAGGCTTATGGGTCTATAGCTATGTGGCAGCGATGGATTTTTCCCAACCTTATGGATCACTACGATTTCTGCGTGCTTCGATTGCGCCTGGTATGTCTGCGTTTAGATAATGTTGTTGAAGAGGGCAGCAAGGTAGTCCTCAGCTGCCGACGGCAGATTGCGCAAACAGATGTTTCCGAACCTATCTTCTCCCGGAGCCTTCCTAGGATGGAGGGTGGCCATGCGGCTGTGTACCTCTTGAGACGTGATGGGAGCCTTCCTAGGATGGAGGGTGGCCATGCAGCTGTGTACCTCTTGAGACGTGATGGGCTCAATGTCGTGTTCGTCATCGTCCGCGGCTTCTAAGAAGACACTGATTCGTCTGTTGACTTCCTCCAGGCGGTTGGCATCGCCAGGGGCTGGGTGAAAGGTACTTTCAAACACGTCCGGCTAGGGATTTTCCTTGTCTTCAGGACGATAAAGAAGTCCGCGGTCTCCTAGTAGTGGTGGAAGTCTGTGGCGTTTTTTGGTAAACGTGCGAGTCTGTGTCCATAGCATGCCATCATCAGGTCGTAACATAGATAGTCGAGCGTTCCATTCTCGGTTTCGGTGGTCGTTCAATGCTGCCTTCAGTTCCTTCTGGAGGCGGTTTAAGAGTTTCCTGGTAGCTGGATTCTTAGTAAGCCTCCACTCCTTCGCGACTCAGTTTTTGTGCCGGATCGCTGCTAGAAGGTGAGGAGGGAGTTTTGTCGAAAGTTCAGGGCTAGTCCTTAGTACCGTAGCGTTGGTGATGGCATTCATTACCGCACTTCCAAATACTTCAAGGACTGTGTCTGGATTATCGAATGCGGGGGTGTCTTCGAGAGCATCCGCTATTATTTCTCGGTATCTCCTCCAGTCTGTAGCTTTGAAGTCGTAGTTTGGAGTATCATCAAGCAGTAGGGTGCCTGTTCCCACCTCGAAGATGACCGGGAGGAGGTCTGAGGACAGGGTGACTACTGTGCAGGCGGCAATGAATCCGGGAATATTCTTTGAGACGAGAACGTCAAGGATGTCCGGTCGACCAGCGTGGTATGAGAAATGGGTGGGCTCCTCAGGGGCCCACACACACATGTTGTATCTATTGACAACTCTTCTTAGAATATTGCCCGTCTGGTTAGGTCTGTTATAATGCCAGTCAGCATTTAGATCTCCCCCTATAAGAAGTTTGCCTCTTATAGAAGCTAGCTTGGCTACTTCTGCCTCTGGGAACTGTCCACGCTGGGGTCGATAGGCAGAGATGATCGTTATGGTCCCTCTGGCTGTGCTTACTTCTATGGCGATGGCCTCGGTGAATTGAAGTTCTGGAAGAGGGGTTTCGAGGTGAGGAATGCTTCTTTTTACATATATAGTGACACCACCACCAGCAGTGGGTCGATCCCTTCTGAAGCATTCATAGTTTGCGATCGACGCTCGCAGACCAGGTTTCAGGTGTGTCTCGCTAACGAGACACACGTCTATGTTGTATTCAGCGATGAAGTTTCTAAATTCTTGGAGTTGGATGTATAAACCATTAGCGTTCCATACACAGATGGAGAGACTGCTAGCATGATGTCTTCTATCCATGATTAGAAGGATTGATGCTGGTGGTGGTAGTTGTCATAACTACTTCTGTTTGGATATCTGCAGTCAGACGGTTCATCCTGTCGATGAGATGTAAAAGAGTACCAAAGTCTTTTTCTATGATGCTGAAAAGTCTTTCAACTCCGACATTCTGAGCTGGTGCGGCGGTTCTGAGCGGTCCGTTGCGACGACGACGTTGTCTGGTAGCTGAAGTAGGAAGCCGAGGTGGTTTTGGGTTTTCTGCTGGTGAGGAGGCTTCAGTGATATGATCCACAGTCTCTGAGTTCACAGCTATGTTGCAGTCAGATTCTGTTAAGGAGTTTGGTCCTGTCCCTGCAGTGGCCACGTAAGATTGACCGTCCTTCTGCCGGCTGGTGATCTTTTTATTCGTAGGTCCTTGCCGGGATTGTGGATTGGTAGGTGGAACTTGTGGGAGCTTGTCTTTGGCCCGATTAGTCGCCGGGGGATCGTTGTTTTACATTTTTGATTGAGTAGAATTTGTTCCTCTGTCTTCTGTTTTTGATTGAGAAGAGTTTGCTCCTCTGTATCGATCCTGGGCTTTCTTATATGCAAGGCAGCCCTTGTAACTAGCGACGTGCTTGCCGTCGCAGTTGCTGCATTTGGCCGCATCCCGAGATTTCTGCAATGAACATTCGTTTGATTGATGCCCCCCTCCCCCGCACATTTTACACATACAGGGGCCATCCTGCAATGCCTGGCCACATGGCCATACAATTGGCACCTGTAACATTGTGGAGGTCCAGGAGATGATCTAAGCTTTTCAGTAGAGACCTTGAGGTGTGATATGGACTCTACCTGAAACAGATTCCTGTTGGCTGGTAGGTCTGGAGCCACCACCAGGAACAACGGCATGGCACCGATTGAGCTGAGTTTGTATTTCGAACCCCATGTCCTGGAGCTCTTCCTTCAAATCTGCTGTGGGGTAAGTTCGTGGGATACCCCTGAAAACTACTTTAATCAGCTTTACTGTCCCAGTGGGGAAGGTGAAGTAGGGAGTTTTGTTGGCTGCAAGTATGTTTGTTACATTTATGTAATCTTCTGTAGTAGTGAATGTGAATTTAATTTTATCGCCACCAGCTGTTTCGGCAGCGGAGGGACCTTTTACTGCATTGGCCATCCAGTCTCTAATTTTTTGTAACTCTCCTGGAACTGGACTACGATGGGTGGGATGTTGAGTTCTTGTTTGACTCCTGTGATTCATTTGACTCCTGCACTACATCTTGCAGAGGCTGGAATATGTTTGAGGTCTCGACGACCAGCGCTGTGTTAGTGGTTGGAGATGCCCTTGCGGTACGACGGGGAGAGATGAATTGTTGTTCATCCAAATGTTGAGACACTTGTGGTGATGGCTTCACTGTTGCAGCTGATGCAGCGGATAATAGACTGAGGTCTACTGAGTAAGGTAATATGCTGTGGGTTGCTGGAAAGGAAGTAGCTGCCGTTATCGACGGTCGGCTCTTATTCTGTTTCTTGGCCCTCTTGACTTTAGGTCCAGTGGCCCATTTCTTATACAGATTCTTATCGTCAGAGGTGGCAGCAGAGGTAACTGCCCCACGCTTGTGGGAGGCTGAGGTGTCGCTTCCATGTCCTGGTTGTCGAATTCAATTGAAATGGATTCGTTGTCCAAAGTCAAGGCCGGGAATTTGTCATCATCGAGAGTAAAGGCGTTGTCCCCAGGCGAGTTGTCAGCCGCCATAATGTCATCTGTTTCCGACGTCGTTTGAAGGTTGCAGGGGTGACAGGAATGTTGCTCTGACCCTTAGTTGTCACCATAGGGTATCCGGATCAGAGACAACTCAACGCTCACGCTCGGGGTTTCCACTCCCGCAGGAGTGGGCCGTGGAGCGGTAATCCCCTAACGCCTCGGGCAGGGAGGGCAAGGCAGTCCCCCAAAAAAGAGGAAGGAAGCTTCTTCCTAACTTCGCTTCGCAAGCGAGACGGAATTCGCATAAACAAAGATACAATACCAGTAGCAAGTGTACACGAATACCATTCGCTCGTGAATGTGATACAGTAAATTGGCGGCGTGGCTGCTGTTGAAGCAGCAGCCACAGCCAAGTGCTGCTCCGTTGAGCAGAGTATAGTGGAGTGTATTGTCGTTAGACATTTACTCCAACTTCATTACAATTGGACATTTCTTCTCTGTTGGTTTATCATCTCGTTGGCTGTAAATGATTTCTTGTTGTATAGATGCTGCCGCGGCCATCTTCCTCAGAAGTAGTCCGCTGCTTTATATATAGTCCAGCTAAGGCTGCATCAGTGGAGTAAACATATCTACTTTTGCTGTCAGGTGGTTTACAAGTTTCGTAAGAAGGGCGATCAGAGAGTCTAGTCTGTCGTCCCTTGGACCGGTAGCTTATTGGGTGCAGACGCATGTTTTTCTGACTTCGCCGTTGCATTCTCTTCTGCTATTCTTCGGCTTCTCTTGTTTCTCTGGTGGACGCCTTCTGGTTTTAGCAGTGTGATGTCTAGTTGCCTTTTCGGGGGTGGCCCTGCTCTCTTGTGGTCTTGACAGCGTGTTATTGGCCCTGCTTTCTTGTGGTCGTGACTGCGTGTTATAATGACGCTTTCGGCGCTCCTCGTGCCGTGTGGTCGCTGTAGGGCAGGACCCGCTCTCTTGACGCCTTGTTGAGGGCTGCGAGTGTGACCCACGATTCGGGTGCGGTAACTTCCTGCTGGAGTGCTGCTTCCAAGCTCGGCAACCACGGTAAGAAGCAGCGTGTGAGGAGCCGCAGTTACAACAAACGGCGTTCTCGCGACGCTGGTTGCATTCTGCGACGAGATGTCCACCTCCGCAGCTGGCCGGTTCAGTATATCCTTGGCGTAATGCCAGAAATTCTGGCACCTGAAGCACTGGACCGGACTGCGTGAGTGCGTCATCGCTGCAGTAGTCTGCGTGGTGGCATTGTTTGTAGCTCCACCGGGAAGTTTGTTGTGAGTCCTGGCTGTCTGCTGCGTAGGAGCGTCGTGTTTCTCAGCCGTGAGCTGCATAGGGACGGTGTCCTCTCCACCGGGAAGCATGATGTGATATTCGGTGTTAAATTTCTGCAGGATCTTGATAGCTGCCTCAAAGTCATTGGGGCGGGACAGCAGTAGCTTAACTTCTTGTTCTTCCGGCCAGCAGAACGTAGGCATCTTCATTCTGCGCTGCAGATACCCCAGCATATTGCAGTAGTTCTTGGAGTAGCGGGCGAAGATAGGTGGTACTGGACCTACTACTAAGTCAACTGTTGGTGATGTCTGTGGTGACTTCTGATTGGCGTGTTAAAGAAATTGCGACCAGCTGTCTTGTCGAAACAGAATGTTTTGAATCTTCTGTTGATGAGGTCGACGTATTGCTCCCAGTGGAATTCGCTGGCAAGAGGAGTCGGTAACAGACGTGCCTCCGGCCACTCTACGACTCCCTCTGGTAGAATCTTCACTGCAAGATGACTGTGCTCGAGGCTTGACAGAACCAGCTCGAAGGTGGTGGCGTCACTGGTTGGGATCTCCCAGCTGAACTGAACGTCGTCCAGCAGGATGGTGATAAAGAATTTCCACTGCTTAGGGTTGCCTCGGTCAAGACGACGTCTCCATTACTTCATAGACCAGTCCTCTGGCCTAACGCTCTCCACGACACATTCAGTGGCTCCTTGTGGTAGGAAGGAATATTCTGCATAGAAGCCTACTTCTCGTGGGAACGCGAGTGACTTATTGCATCTCTGCTTTGCCTTGACTTTCCTGGCCGTATTCAACAGGACGGGTTTCACAGCGGTATATGCAGCAGAGTCTGACATGACACGGCTATGTACCTGAAACGGCTCTGTGTGCTGCTGAAGCCAGCCAGCCATCATCTAGCTTGGCCTGAGCCAATGTAGGTATTAAGTTCCAAGACCTTGATGTCCTCTGACTTATTTCTGTCTAGGGTTTTGGAATTGGCTGTCTTAGTTAAGTCTGTCTTAGTTACTATCGTCTGTATGTATGTGTGGTTTTTTTTTAGTATCTGTAGTTTCTCGTCAGCGTTAGTTTTGGTCTGTTGTAGTTTTCGTCATATGGTGTTTCTTGTCCTAGGTTTTTTATTAATTGGTGAAACGAAGCTTGAGATTGGTTATAAAATTTTGCGGACTTGTCTTTATATATATAAAAATCTCGTGTCACGATGTTCGTCCGGGATGAACTCCAAAACTACATAACCGATTTAGATGAAATTTGGCTTAATGTGTGTAATTTAGTCCAACTTAAAAGATAGGATAGTTTTTATCTGGATTATAGACCTCAATATTTATTATTTGCGAAATAAATGTTCATTAAATGTGTTTCATAGGACAATGGTTTGTAATTATTTGTAAGCCACCACGGCTAAGCGGTCTGCTGGCTAAGTGGTTAGGGCGTCTGACTGGAGATGGAAAGGTCCCTGGTTCGAGTCCCTGTCTCAGCGAGGATTTTTATAGACACTTAACCCGGCATTAACCCCCGGCGCAGTATGCTGTATGAGGTGAAATACGCCAGGACGGTACTATGGTTCGGATTCGACGTTAAAATGTAGGTCCCCTGTACCAGGCAGGATGGGCGGGCTAGGTAAAGTCGGCTACGACAGGGGCAGAATGCCCAGCCAGTAGAAACCATGTCACCAGGTCATTACGACCATACGTAATTATTATTATAGTTCCATAAGTTTCTAACAGATGGCGATGTGTTAACTTATCGATATAACACTTGGTTAGCTAGGTTGGGTAAACATCCAGTAGATCACGTTCTGTTTCAATTTATTTATGCTACAGTTTATTCCTAACAGATTGCGGTGTGTTAATTTATCGAACCATCCAGTAGATGGCGTTGTATTTCGATTTATTTATGCCATATGTGTGAGTTTCTTCAATTTTAATTGTGCTGTGTATTGTGTTATAATTATACTGTATTGTTGTTCATCGTTTGTGTGTCTTTATACCTAACGACAAAGTAATTACACACATGAACATAACATTGAAGAAAACGTTACGATAAATTCGAATCGTGTAAGCATTTCTCGCTAGCTTATCATTTTTCTTCTTATTTTTTTTATGGTCAACTAGAGACCACGTGACAATTTCAATTCCTGTCCTGTTGTTTTTTCTTTCTTCCTCCCCAGTACTCCTTCTTTATTGCACTCCTCTACACCTTTGAATCCTGCCATATTCAAAGTCTGCTATCGAAAATTTTTTCTTACCATACAGTTCACTGGTATTATTTCGTTTCAAATCTTTCTAAACCTCTTGAAAGCCTGGTGTCATCCATGCTATAAATGTATCAAAAAAATATCATTCTTCTTTTTCTGTTATTTTTTTCAGTGTTATTTTATATTTCCTCATTAGTTCTTAACTTCCATTTTATTGTATTTTTCAATGGACCCAAAAATTCCGGTTTCACCACTGTATTATAGTGTCTTATTTTAAGGCTTTCAGAAAGGCACTTTTTCTTGTAATTCAAATATTTTTCAGTGAAATGTCGCCAAAGAATCTAACCTCGACAATGCATGTAGCAGAGAGGCAAGACGCACGACGAGAGAGCTCATCAATCAGCAACACAAATCGCGGCAAGTAAGGAAGTTCAAAGAATCAGGACAACTGAGCGTCGTATGCAAGAATCTCAAGAACAGCGTGATGAACGTCTGTGACAGAATATATCGAGAACAAGAGCGGCACGAGAACAGCACATAGCTACATTTAGAGAAAGAGAACGAGAGAGACAGTAAATCAGCCGTGCTTTAACACGTGTATCATTTGTTCGTCTTGCGTTCCAATATGCACCAGCCATTAATTACTCTGCACATTCTAAAACTGCAATCGGTGCAATGAACAAAATATGCCAATATTATCAGGCGTTGAAATTCCACAATGAAGCAGCCGGCATGTGTTGTGCATCAGGAAAAGATGTATTATTACCACTACCCAATCCGCCTGAACATTTACAATCATTCTTGCTGGCGAATCAAACGATTCGAAATTGTTTCTGCACAAGACACGCAAATTCAATTCCTGCTTCCAGATGACGTCTTTTGGGGCAGCAAAAATTTGCAACTCTCACATCTGATGGACGTCATTTTGAAACAACATTCAAAATACAAGGCCAGGTGTACCATAAGATTGGGTCGTAATTTGTAATGAAATATAAATTAAATTTTTTTTATGATCGTTTGTCTTTAATTTCAACTCTCTGTAACTCTTTACCAATTACAATTGAATTTACAAATCGACTACAATGTTTTTGTCTTTATTAGTGAATATTAATTTGACTACTTGAGGAAGTTTAGAATAACATTAATCCAACGTACTACAGTTAGTAAGTCACAGCAACGCGTGACCGGGTCAGCTAGTCTTTAATATAGTCTTTCATTTTTTGTATGCCTAAGTCATGATGTATTTGTGCGTTTGTCATGTACCGGGGGCGTCTGTTATGACTCTTAGATATCTATTTTGAATGGTTTGAATTTTCTTAAGTTGCCAGTCTGTTGCCATGCTATATACTTCCGAACCATATAGTAGCGCTGGTAGGATTACTGATTTGTAGATTTGCATTTTTGTTTTTCTTTGTATGCCGGGGGTAAAGTTTGGCGAGTCTAGCTGTGGCGGTATTGCATAGGTTTTGGATGTGCTTGCTCCAAGTCAGCTTTTTGTCCATTTTAATGCCTAAATATGTGACTGCGTCTCGCCACGGGAGACACGTGTTGGTCGGGAAGAGATCTTTTTGTGGTGAACATGATCGCTTGGGATTTGTCAGCATTGATTTTTATTTTCCATTTATTACACCAGAGTGTTATGAGCTCTAGCTGTTGCGTGAGTTTCCGTGCGATGAATTTTTGGCTGCGGCAGGATCGGTAAAACCGTCGTGTCATCGGCATAAAGGCCTAATTCTCCGCCTGGTTGGTGGGGAATGTCATTTGTATAGATGGTGTATAATATTGGAGCTATGACCGAACCTTGGGGTACGCCTGCTTCAATTGATTTGAACTGGCTTGCAGCTCCTTCCACCATGAAATAGAACTTCCTGCCCCGGAGGTAACTGTTGATCATTTTTAGTAGATGACCAGGACAGCCATATGCATGTAGTTTAAATATGAGCCCGTCATGCCAAACCCTGTCAAAAGATTTTTCAATATCTAGCATCACAGCGCCTGTATGGTCCCTGATGGAGCGCGCCCTACAGATCTTTTCAACCAGCCGGACAGCTTGGTGGGTGGTACTGTGCTGCACACGGAAGCCAAACTGTTCAGGAATGATAATTCTATTGTCTTTAAGGAATTTTCGGAGAGAAGTGTTTATGAGGATCTCAAGGATTTTACCAAGGATGTTTAGTAGTGATATAGGTCGGTGGTTTTGAGGAAAGAGTTGGTTTTTGTTGGGCTTAGGAAGAGTGATGATCTTAGCGATTTTCCAGGTGGCTGGGAAGTATGAAAGCTTGAGGCAGGAGTTGTATATATGGGTAAGCAGGTCTATAGCGGATTGTGGTACGTTTTTGAGATGAGTGGCTGTGATGCCGTCAGGACCGGGGGATTTTTTGTTACCAGGTGCCCGAATGATTGAGTTCGCTGTGGACTGCTCCACAGGACGAAAAAAGTTGCGTGATCTTTGCCTCAGAATGCGAGGTACTTCTCTAATCACTCTTTCCTCGTGGATATCGCTATCCCCGTCATCGATGACATGTTCTTGGAACTGGAGTTCCAAAGTGTCGGCTATGGTCTCCGCCTTCTCTCGCGCTGTGTATACAATGCCATTTGGCACGTGTAGAGGCTTTGACGGCTGGGGCTGTTCTTTTCGTGATTTAATTAGTCTCCTGAATAGGTCCGGGTTTTGTTCTGCCCGTTGGAGAGTGTGGGTCCAGCACTCAGAACGGTGTTTCTGTAAGTGCCATCTAACTTCGTGAGCGAGTCTGTTTGTAATCCTTCGGTCTTGAGGGTCCCGGTACTTTTGCCATCGTTTGCGATGGTGATTTTTCAGCTTAATTAGATCCGAAATGTGTGGTGTAAGGTCGTGTTTTCCTGGGTCATGAGTGATCTTTATGGTCGCTTTTTTCGCACATTCCGTGATTACAGCGACAATGTGATGTATTTGTGCGTCAATTTTTGTTTAGTGTCCAAGATTGGTTGTTCTGTTATATGACTGTTTACTAGTTCTTTATATATTTACCAGTTGGTGTTTAGAGAGAATTCTTTACTCTCTGATGGGCGTACGGCTGTATCAATACATAATACCACAGGGTTGTGGTCGGAATCGAGGTCGTTGTGTACAGTGGATGCAACAGACCAGGCGATGTTCTTGAGCAAAAATATGTCCAAGATATCAGGCCTGAGTCTGGAGTCCCTGGGAAAGTGCGAGGGTTCATCAGGCGCCTCTACAGTCACCTGGGGGTTTTTGCTGACAAAATCAGAGGGTACGGCCGCTGCTGTTTAGAGCGTTGCACCCCCAAACCGGAGATTTGGCGTTGAAGTCGCCCCCCACGATTATTCTGTCGGCTGTGGTCAGTGCTACCAGGTCGGCCTCCGGCATTTTATATCTGGGAGGGTGGTACACTGCTATGAATCTAATTGCCTGCCCATTTAGTGCGACCTCAACAGCCGTAGCTTCAACACGCTCGAGCGCAGGAGAATCAATTGATCTGTGTGCAAGGCGATTTTTTATGAGGACTGCTGTTCCTCCCCCAGGCTGATTTTGTCTGTTCCATCGATACATAGCGTAGTTTCTGACTTGAAACCTCTACCCCTCGCGCAGGTGTGTTTCGGTAACGCTATGTCTATCCCATGTTCGTCTAGGAATCTTTCCAAAGTGTGCTTCTGTCCGAGAATGCCGTCGGCATTCCACGTCATAATAGCTAGTGATTTTAATTTATTTTGGGCCATTGATGATGTTCGTAAAAGCACTAACAATTACCATCAGTTGGGCATCTGTAGTGGGTGGGGTTTTTGAAATCATGAATAGTTGTAACAAATGTTTGAAGCAGGCCTTTGCAGAAATCTATGATTTCTCTGAAATCTGATAGGGGCAAGCTGTGCGAGGAGCAGTCATCTGTTGCTCCTTCTGCAGGTGGGTCAGAAGAATTATTGTTAGGACTGTTGTTGGAGGTGGTACTGTTATTAATGGGGGGAGTATTGTCGGTGGCAGGGTTACTGTTGTTGGGGTGGCTGATGTTGGCGGGAAGACCATTGCTGGGGCTGGGATCTGTGGAGTTTGCTGATGATTGCTCATCACTGGATGAAAGATTTCGCAGTGGTGGAAATTGATTAGCTTCAAGCTGGAAGTTTTTGGCTGGGATATCTGTGATTGGTGAATCATCAGTAGCTTTCTCACCCTCCTTAAGTTTCTTTTTTCTTTCTTCTCTAGCTTTCTTTATTTCAAGACCCTTCTTCAGGATTTCCTGATATGTCGGGCATCTGAAGTCGCGACGAGATTTGACCCCTGCTACGACTGGTTCCACAGCCGACCAATAACAGCGTAGAACCAGTAGTCTGTTCTAGCTCAGTAATTTCGCACGTTCCTGACCTCACTTCACCGGAAGATGGCGCTGACGATTGAGAGAGCCGAAATATTGTGTAATTATAACACTCCTATAACTCGGCTAGTCATCCGAGAACAATATTTGTATTCTCAACGCCGAGAAAGACTGCGTAATTAAATAAAAATATACTAGTTTTCATTTAGTTTCAGTATACACATTGTTGTATAACTCTAAACACATAAAAACTTTCGTTTTTTTCTCCTATCATATTGCAATTAACCACTATACTTGTTTTCAACATCGTGAACGAATATATTGGCGCTAAATGACACCTTTGAAACCTGTATCAACATGAAGTAATGTGAATTGATGGAAGCAGCAAGAAATCGAACAATGTGGCTGACCATAACCCATAAAATGTCCGGGTATACTGAATAAACTTAATTAAAATATATTTATACACATCTCAGTTCTTTGGCTCGTTTCTTGCACAGTTTGTATACATATTCTCTCGAAATTATGAAAGGAATATAACACTCCACTGAATGTATCCACACATAAGGACAGCTTCTAATAACATGCAGTAACCGAGTGTGGTGGGTGAGCAATAATGCTCTGGCCTTGCATTCAGGAGGATGCGGGTTCGAATCCACGACCGTCCATCCAGATTTCAGTTTTCTTTGTTTTCCCCAAATCACTCCAGATGAATGCCGGAATGGTTCCCTCAAAAGTCCATGGCCTAACTCCTTCCCTTTCCTCTCCCCCTCCCCAATCCCTTCGAGCCTCTAATAACGTCGATGTCGACGAGGGGAAAACCATAAGCAAAATAAAAAGCATGCTATAGTTACATCTAATTATTACGCTGTGAACATATTTTGGGTTGACAAACTCAACGCATTAAGCATAGCTCAGATTTTGAAATTTGGTTTGTTTATTAACTGGCTAGAAATGTATTCTTATTTGAATTACAATGAGATTTTTTTTTTTTTTTACCGAAAATTGTATTAGCTTTTTAATACAATATATTTTTTTTCAAGGTTAAAACATACAGTAGTTCTCAAATGATTGAGGCTAAAATAAGCATTATGGCTCCAGTATTGCCAGATTTTTTCAGTAGTCATTAGGTGGTTATATTCTTTCTTTTTGCGCCAGAAACACGAATTTAGAGATAAGGAATTCGCAGTAAATTAGAGATAGGAGGAGAGAGAGTTTGAGTGCACAACTTTGGTTCTCGATTATCTACTTTGGATCTCGTTGAATCCGTGTTACATGTTTCAGATAAAGGGCTACTGCATTTTTCATGTAACGGCGCCTTTTATCTGCGTTTTGTTTCTCGTTCTAAAATATTTCTTCTTTAATGATTTGCTTGATTCATTGTGGCTACGATTTTTGTGTATTGCTCACTGCTTCTCTTTCTGTACAGACAGTATCAGAACGTTTACGCACTTACTTAGAAGCTTTTCGGATGGGTAAAATCTTATAAGTTCGCGTCACCAATATGCTATTGTTAACAGTATATTTGTAGCTATAAGTATGACGTGTTGTGCTTGGACAGCAGTGAAAGTATAGATTATACTTGTATCTAATATATAAAAATTAAGTTTTTTTTGACAACACACTGTTTTTATCCTATTTTGATGGAACGATGTATACGTATACTTTGAAACCAATAGAAAAACAGTGTTTAGGCTTCGATTCCCACTCTCAACTCAATTTCTGTCAACGTTGCTCATATAAACCCACAGCTCTATTTTGATAGTACTTAGCACACGTATACTTCAAAACTTGTCGGTCTGGTAGCTCAGCGGTTAAGGCGCTTACTGCCGTAAGTTTCTCTCTCCGGTCGCGGGTTCAAATCCTGTGATGAGCAGGAATTTTTTGGAGTTGTATTTGATAAAATGAGCTACGCCGGGATGTTCTGTGGTTCTGATTCCACGTTAAACTATAGGCCCCTGAGGAAAGGAATTGGCCTTCCTGCCTCTGACACAATAGCTTGGTACATCTCCTTCGGGAAGATTCGACCAATCTTTGGGTTTTGGACTAAGCTAGATTTTCAGTTTTTGAAGTGAAAATTTCTGTAGTCGCGTTTGGCGATTTTTGGATCGGTAAAATCTTATGAGTGGCGTCACTCACATGCTAATGTTAACATTAGCGGTGAGGTGGCTCAGTGGTTAAGGTGTTTGTCTGTGGAACGAAAGATCCACTGTTCTAATCCCCGTCTTGGCGGCGATTTTCATAGGCCCGTAACCCGACCTTAACCTTTTGCACAGCTTGCTGTGTAAAGTGAAGACATGATAATGCTTCCGTGGTTCGGTTTCCAAGTTAAACTGTAGGTTCCCGATACAATATAGGATTACTGGGTTAATTAAGGCAGGTGCGGAATGCACAGCCAGTAGGAACCCCGCCACCAGGTCATTATGACTACTCGGAATTATTTAGTATATCTGTAGCTATAATATGACTAATTATATACTTATAGAAATCAAATCTAGAAATAGTTTATCGTATAAGCGTTATCTCCAAATTATTGGTTGGCAGAATAATGAATTTTATAGTTACCAAATGCAACAAGGTATTCATGTTTGTCGGAAAAGGGACCTTCCATTTTATGAGCCTACTCTACAGAATTTAACTCTTGCAAAGTCTGTTTTTCTGGAACTGAGGAGTAGATAGTTTTGATCTGTGATCAGCATCGTCACTGCATTTGGAAGACTCAAATAAGTGGATTGGTGGTTAAGGTAATAAGCATTTTCCGATCTCATGCATACCTCTTCCTGGTAAACGCATCTGACCACACAAGTTTTCGGTAAGGATTTTAAATTATATCGTGGTGATATACGATTCTTTAATATTCAGCATAAAAGTGTCGGTTTCCCTTCGATGATGCTTTTTTTCCCACTAAACAATCTTCTTTTATTTCTCACTGCGGCGATCAGTCACTAAGAATCAAAATCGAGAAATATTTTGGATAAACTTGTCTGTTTTCATTTGCACTTCTCATGTTACCTCTGTTTTAACAGGCTTCAGATTTGCAACCGAATTTTACAAAAACAGCTTAAAGATGTAATTTATTTGTCTCTTTCTGTACTTACATGGCAGTCACTGTGACTAATATGGGATGGGCACAAGCAGCTCAATATCCAATCTAAAAAATAATTCAGACGAAAAGTATTTTTTTTTTACTTATGGCTTTACGCCTCATTGGCGTTCAGGTCATTAGAGGCTAGATGGGACTGGGACTAGGAACAGGAAGGAATTCGGCCATGGCCTTTTGAAGGAAGCATCTTGGAATTTGCCTGGAGTGATTTGGGGAAACCAAAGAAACCCCAAATCTGGATGCCCAGACGGGTATTCAAACCGGCGTCCTCCCGATGCGAGGCCAGAGCGTTAATCACTCACCCATCACGTTTTCGGCTATACTATCAGACTTGGTTTGCTGCATTTCTTTTAATAGTATTGCATTTCAGAAATTAAATGATATGATGAATAACACATTCACTTTATTTAACTGGATCAAGGTTGGCATTTTGTTGAGCAAACGTAGTTATAACATGTTATTTAAAAAAATAAAATGTTGGGTAAATCTTGAAAGTAATGCGATTACCATTTGTATGCTAATTTCATTGCCGATAGATCGATAGATAACCAATTCTACACAATGAATAAGTCAATACATGTTTTAATGGCCCTTGGATGATTATTCAAACCTAATGTTTCAGACAACGTGCAGTGGCTATCATCTAGCTAAGCTTAGCTTGGTATTCAATACAAAGGTTGGTTGAACCATTCCGAAGAAGGTGCTCTTAACCTGGTATTGGAGGTAGGATGGCCAGTTCCTTACCTCCTAAGGGTGACTTCCCACGTCCCGTGGTTTTGTAAGCCGCACAATGCAGCCCTATTGTACTGATCAGCACGCGCCACAGGCTAGCCCTCGCCGCCTCGCAGCCACCTCCACACCACGTTACCTAGTGTCGTTTCAGCTACCCGTGCGTTTGATCTTTACTGAATGGGCGACGGATGGAAGCGCGCCATCCATGCCAGAAGAGGCGGGTCCCTTTCCACGGCCCCCTGTTTGAAGCTAGACCGGCTCGGCCGACCAGTGGACAGGCCGTGGGAAGCCACCTTAACCTGACATATCCCGGTAATCCTAAAGGGGAAAAAAAGGACTTACAGTTTAACGTTGAATCCGAACAACAGAAGCTTTCTGGCGTAGGTCGGGTTAAAGGCTTATAAAAATCCCCGCCGAGACAGACCCTTTCGTTCTCCAGTCAGACGCCGCAACCATTGAGTCACCAGTTCGCTTGGCTACCATCAGAGGGTTGATTTTCACTGAGCCGATGTCATGAATACATGTAGATAAATAGCGTGCTACGTAAATGGGCAAGAGATCCCAGAAAGCTGTTATGCTGTCTTAGAATTTCAATTCATCTCGCATTCCGTCTCTTTCGTGTCCAGATAACCTAAATCAGTAATCCTAATGGTAAAGGGGAACTACCGTTTTACGTGGGATGCAAACGAGGAAACATTCGAATAAATTTAACATGAGCAAATCGGAGGTTTGCTAGAAGTAAAGTTCACTTTCAGGGCTTCGAATCTGAATGCGCAGGTGCCACTATGGCTGATACCATTCAGCGGTGAGGTAATGGACGTATTGAATAGAGTGGGAGAGGGCAGCTGTTGTAGATGTGATGCTACTATGGCTAGTGCATTTGCGGTTAGTATGAAATATTTACGTCATGTCATGTGGTCTAGAAGGGCGGAAAATATTAAGTCAGATACCATGGCATTTTTTATTTATTTCTTTTTTTTTTTTTTTAGTACCGTATGGATTAGAGTCGTGCAAACGCTGTCTAGGCTCGCCCGGTTTGTCGCTGCCAGCGTAACCTATGCCGGCCAAATACAGTACAGAGGACAGAGCCTGGACGTAAGCTCGAGCCTGGCAGTAGGCTCGGTATGTTATTCATGTACAGCGTGAGGACGAAGCGACGCAGATACTCGCCCTGTACAATCGGAACAGCCACGAACTGCATCGTAGTCTTAAAGTCGCTAAATCGAAGTATGAAGTAACAGAAAAATTAAAGAGTGGAGGGTATATGTCTTCTTGTTGTTATTTTCTACGTGTTGTTTTATCATTGTAGAAGACTGTATACGTTTGCTTTCGGAAAATTCGGATACTTAAAGACCGGGCACAATTTTATGTTAGTGCAAAAGTAAAAATCGGCAGAGTGCACCACATTTCAAAATTTCTGTATCGATGTTCCGTCATTTCATAAAAGTTGAAAAAAATTTGTACTGAACATATGAATGATCTTTTAGTTTTTACAATCAATTATGAGAGTGATATCAGTTATGTCGTTAAAGAGAGTTCAATGTTGGGCATTAATAGGTACAAATCCTTACAAGATGCCACATAAATTTGAGGCTTCTGTAAAAACCATAATGCACTAAATGTGGATTCAAGGTATACTTTATGTTTGTCAGTAACTATAAATGACTTATTTATATTATGTCTTTTTTTTTTTTTGCAATGTGTTCTGATCTCGTGGTTTGTAATACTTCCGTTACATATGTTTATCAAACACATATACGTTACACTTCATGTGTACGACAGTTCAATTGGTAGAACTTACACAAAATGTTGTAAGAAGTCACTGATATACTGAACATTCGAGAATGCCTCTGCTGTACAATCTAGGACATTGCCGGGCCTTTGTATGTCAGCCAAGCCTTCGTTTGTCCACCGGGCATTCGTTTGTCCACGGGGCCTTCGTATGTCCACCGAGCCTTCGTTTGTACGCGGAGCCTTCGTTTGTCCGCCGAGCCTTCGGTTGACCACCTAGCCTTCGTTTGTCCGCCGAGCCTTCGTTTGTCCACCGGGCATTCGTTTGTCCACGGGGCCTTCGTATGTCCACCGAGCCTTCGTTTGTCCGCGGAGCCTTCGTTTGTCCGCCGAGCCTTCGTATGTCCACCGAGCCTTCGTTTGTCCGCGGAGCTTTCGTTTGTCCACCGAGCCTTCGTATGTCCACCGAGCCTTCGTTTGTCCGCGGAGCCTTCGTTTGTCCGCCGAGCCTTCGGTGACCGCCGATCCTGGGGAAGTTCCAGCGGGCAGAGCTTGCCCGTGTAGAGAGAACTGGTAACAGGAATAACCAAGTGAGTTCGAGCGTGAGTATACGGCAATATGCACGACACTAGTATGGATAGAGCCAATTGTATTTAGTGATAAAGCACTGTTATAACATCTCGTTGCAATAGATTTTGTTCCAGGTAGACTCTGCGACTGGTAAATCACAGAACACAGGATTACGCAGCATCAGAACCAAAGAACCACTGAGCGCTGGAGCTCTGTTTCGCAATGACGATGCCATCGATTTGACATAAAATCCCCATTTAGCCCGATTGCTAGGCGCAGCAGCGAAGCAATTATCCAAGCGACCAAGTGGAAACTGAGCATGCTCGCATTTTTAACAACGCGCGTTGCTGTTCGGAAGGGATGAAGCGTTTGGCAAATTATCAATATTCACAATTGTCCTGGAATTGCTACCGTCACAAAATAATTCGACAGTTCACTACAAAAGCAGTTTTTAGATGAGTGCTGGTGACGGGACGTTCATATAGTATCTGAAGTGATCATGTGAGATTGCGGATAGTGACTTTCGATGAGATTTTGGTTTTAACTTTCGTGCGCCGCCCTCGGAAGCGTAGGGGTAGAGTGCTTCCTTCGCGTTGCAGGGGTCTCCGGTTCGAATCCGGCCGAGGGCATTGGTAGTTCTAGTTAAATGTTGTTTTCGTCTTGTACTGTCCTTATAAAGGAGGGAAAATAATCACATTGATATGAAATCTATACATTGTAAGAGAAACAAATACACTGAGGTGGCCGTATGGCTAACATGGCGACATGTCATTAAAAAAACAAAAAAACCTTCGAGCATTTTTTTAAAATTCTTTTGTTACTTGGTAGCGATGTCATTCTGCCCGTGCGAACATTAAATCTCCTTTTTATATGGGCAATGGTCAAGGTAATGTTTTCCATTTCAAATTTACTTTGACGCATCAGTGCCACGAGTTTGTCAAATTACAAGCATTTAGTTGGCTAAACTAGGAAGTACTCCTAACGGCCACGAGTAGCGCTGATGGCGCGTGAGAAATTGCATTTCGCGTTATTTACGTCGATAATTTTTAAAAGTACTAGTTTTTGGTAATATTTATAATAAATTAATAACTACACTCCTGGAAATTGAAATAAGAACACATTGACGCCGGTGTGTAATACCCACCATACTTGCTCCGGACACTACGAGAGGGCTGTACAAGCAATGATCAAACGCACGGCACAGCGGACACACCAGGAACAGCTGTGTTGGCCGTCGAAGGGCGCTAGCTGCGCAGCGGTTGGGCACCACCGCAGTCAGTGTCAGCCACTTTGCCGTGGCATACGGAGCTCCATTTCAGTCTTTAACACTGGTAGAATGCCGCGACAGCGTGTACGTGAACCGTATGTGAAGTTGACGGAGCGAGGGCGTATAGTGGCCATGCGGGAGGCCGGGTGGACGTACCGCCGAATTGCTCAACATGTGGGGCGCGAGGTCTCCACAATACATCGATGTTGTCGCCAGTGGTCGGCGGAAGGTGCACGTGCCCGTCGACCTGGGTCCGGACAGCAGCGACGCACGGACACACGCCAAGACCGTCGCATCCTACGCAGTGCCGTAGGGGACCGCACCGCCACATCCCGGCAAATTAGGGACACTGTTGCTCCTGGGGTATCAGAGAGGACCATTCGCAACCGTCTCCATGAAGCTGGGCTACGGTCCCGCGCACCGTTAGGTCGTCTTCCGCTCACGCCCCAACATCGTGCAGCCCGCCTCCAGTGGTGTCGCGACAGGCGTGTATGAAGGGACGAATGGAGACGTGTCGTCTTCAGTGATGAGAGTCGCTTCTGCCTTGGTGCCAATGATGGTCGTATGCGTGTTTGGCGCCGTGCAGGTGAGCGCCACAATCAGGACTGCATACGACCGAGGCACACAGGGCCAACACCCGGCATCATGGTGTGGGGAGCGATCTCCTACATTGGCCGTACACCTCTGGTGATCGTCGAGGGGACACTGAACAGTGCACGGTACATTCAAACCGTCATCGAACCCATCATTCTACCACTCCTAGACCGGCAAGGGAACATGCAGTTCCAACAGGACAATGCACGTCCACATGTATCCCGTGCCACCCAACGTGCTCTAGAAGGTGTAAGTCAACTACCCTGGCCAGCGAAATCTCCGGATCTGTCCCCCATTGAGCAAGTTTGGGACTGGATGAAACGTCGTCTCACGCGGTCTGCACGCCCAGCACGAACGCTGGTCCAGCTGAGGCGCCAGGTGGAAATGGCTTGGCATGCCGTTCCACAGGACTACATCCAGCATCTCTACGATCGTCTCCATGGGAGAATTGCAGCCTGCATTGCTGCGAAAGGAGGATATACACGGTACTAGTGCCGACATTGTGCATGCTCTGTTGCCTGTGTCTATGTGCCTATGGTTCTGTCTGTGTGATCATGTGTTGTATCTGACCCCAGGAATGTGTATATAAAGTTTCCCATTCCTGGGACAATGAATTCACGGTGTTCTTATTTCAATTTCCAGGAGTGTAATTTTAAGTGTATAGGTTGGTGAAATTAAAATAATCTTCTTTAAAAATATTCTTATGTAACAAGAATCAAAGAGAAAGGCATTAGATAAAGCAAGGAGTAGGAGCATGTTTTTTGTTTTTTAAGAACTCGTACACTGTCGTGGGTCTGTGAACTGACCAGCTGATGAATCAGAAAGGTGGTTTAAATATTTTAATGTTGAAGAGAGGGAGAGTTTAGGAAAAGCACAAAGATGAACTGTGAAAAGATTAAGCTTCTTAAGTGACATTACTAGAGAAGAAAGTTTTTTTAAGGTTTTCTGCGGACCTTTTATCTACGGATACTTATCTACGATTAAATTTGGGTTAATATTTCGATCGGTGCACAAGTGGTGATTTTGTATTGAATAGTTTAAAATAAAATATAATTTAACAACAAAATAACAAGTCTTGGTCATCCGATCGTGGCGGCCGGTTTAAACAGACAATTTAAATAAGAGAAAGATTTTTCAGAATGTTTCGATATAATCGTCTACAAATCATAGAGATTCGACATAGTTCTCCTAGACAAGATTGGTTCAACCTAAGGAGTGTCGACACACGTAAGAAAATTGACTTTCGGCATGACTGTTCCCGTTACTGAAATTTCATATTATTGTATAGCCTATTAATTACACATATAAACAATGTTTCGATAGCAACATTTCGGATGAAGCCTTATGAGTGAGCGTTATACAGTAGTTTTAGCTTGTCATTCAGGAAGTTCTGGGTTCGATTTTCGGTCTCGCCAAGCAGATTTCGGTTTTCTACGGATTCCCGAAATTATTCCAGTAAAATGCAGGGAATATTCAAGAATATAGGCCATGATTCATTTCTTTCCAAATCCTTGCCGACAGACCGATATAACGGCCTTGCTGTTGGCGTTTTGTGAAACCCTAACCTAAGATTTGAGTAGGATCGTTGCTT
Source organism: Vandiemenella viatica (assembly GCA_031002005.1). Lineage (NCBI taxonomy): Eukaryota > Metazoa > Arthropoda > Insecta > Orthoptera > Morabidae > Vandiemenella > Vandiemenella viatica. The sequence goes on along the minus strand of CM061921.1, from coordinate 61,376,565 downwards.
AATTACACTTCTACTACTGTAAGGGATTTTGCAGAAATAAAACAATAGGAATAGGTTAATTATAAAAGTAAGATCAGATATAGTACAAAAAGTAAATATTTGTGTTATTTAGGAAGTAAAATTACAATTTATGGTCGAAACTAGTGATGTGCCGGATCGTTAAAAATGTATATCCGCGGATACGGATACAGATACGGATCATTAGCGTCTAGATCCGCGAATACGGATACGGATCTCAACTTGGATCGACAGTGAAAAAGTCACCTACGATCTATTATCGACGAACGTCCAGCTTACGCGACGTGTTTTGACCTTGAACTGTGCGTCATTATATTTTAGGATGACAAAGGATTGCGTAGATTATATACGTTTCTGTTTATTGGGAAGCTGTAAGTTAAATTAAAATAAAAACAATTTATACAAAAAAAGTATAGTAGTATAATATATGGAAATATTTTACGGTAGTAAATGACGAATCTGCTAAATACAAACTCTGAAGAAATGTATTCCCATGAATGTACAACTTTCTTAAAAATGCATCTTCAGACGAAACACCCACAAAAATATGAGTTATTCTTAAAAGAAGACTCCGCTAAGAAGATTGCCGGCGAACACATTTAGCAGGGAACGTCTTTAAAACCGGTAAAAAGAGAATTTAGAAAAAAAAGAACATTTTTTAACGAATACATAGAAAAAATCAAAATGTGGGATAGTAAAAAATAAAAATTATTTAAAACTATTTAATTGCAGAAATGATAGCTGTATCTGGATTGCCTTTTCAACACGTAGAAGATTTTGGGTTCCGACGATTGCTGGATAATGTTATTGCAAATTAAGTTCTAAAAGGCAGGAAATATTTTACGGAATTTGTCTGCAGCGAACTTTAGGATCGAAAATAAACACGTGTTGAAGGATTTTGAGAGAGTTTGCTTCACACCTGTATCTGGTAGGCTTTTTGGTAAGGTGTTTCATTGGTATCCAGAACATTACAAAAGATTTTAATGAGGGAAAATATCGTTTTAAAAGCGGAGATACTTGAAGAACGCCAAACGGGAGATTACATTTCGGAAATATTTCAAAATATGTTTGAAGGGTGGGGAATGTGCACTGCATGGTAAGAGATGGGGGATCCAACATGAAGAGTTCCTGAACATTTTATCTGACGTAGATAAAATTGATTGTGCAGCGCATCAGCTGCACCTGATTGCTAAAAAAGCTGTTAACAATAATAGTAAAAAAATTGGAGGTCTGTGACACATGGGTCACACATATATATCATCACCTGTAACAAGAGTTCCAAGTGAGCAGTTTTTCAGTGCAGCAGGATTAATTTATGATGCTCATCGTAACAAAACTGTCAATTTACTCTTTTTGAAGTACAATTTCCCAAACTTAATGTTAAATATAACTTTTTTTTTTAAGTTTCTGTAAAAGTGATTATTTTATCTGATGTAAACACTTCAGCAGTACCTTAAACATAATTTCAGCTAGCAAATCACAAAGATTAGAGGCCTGATCTCACTATAAAGATAGTTAAAATAATACCTTAAAACATACTACAGTGGTAAGTTACCAGTTACCTTTGGTAAACTAGTAAAATAGATGTAAGAACGAAGACTTTTCCGGCGTACGACTGCAATGAAGTCTTCACGGGTGTACCGCCGGATTGTGTTGTGAAATCACGATATTTTGACTACTAGTTCCGCCATCTTCACAGATAGGGTATCTATGGGTCAGCTGACCAGTGCAGATGTCTCCACTCCTGAAGAAGACGGCGGAACTAGTCGTCGAAATATCGTGTTTTCACAACACAATACGGCGGTACACCCGTGAAGACTTCATTGTAGTACAATATATGTTTAAATAATTAATTTTTACAATATAAATGTGCCAGATATGAGATTTTAAGAAATATGAAGTAATTGGAATTGAAGTTAATAGTATTTCATTGCTAGATATCTTTAAAATTTTATATACCTGCTTAGTGAAATTCTTTAAAAAAGATCCGTTAAAGATCCGCTAAAAAAAGTAACGGATACGAATACGGATACAAATCCATTTTCCCCCTCGGATATCCGCGGATACGGATACGGATATCCGGCACATCACTAGTCAAATCATAACGATCCCAAAAACAGATTATTGAAAACATACTATTTCTGAAGGAAATATTTTTTAGTTTCAAACATTGTCCTGGGACTCTCAAAGGACTTTCTAAAACGGTATGTAATTTTTTTAACTTCATTTGGTTTATATGTTTACGTAGAAGTAATATCATCCCTCTTATACTGCGTTTCAGTTATTAATTTCATTGATACATGTATGGAAAGGGATTGAATTGAATTATTAATTATTTTCAGTGGCATCAAACATTAAATGATATCAACAAGACAAGCAATCATAATTATTCGGAATATTCATAAATTAATATTATCTAAATTTAAACTGACTATGGGGTACAGTTTATTCCAGAAGCTTCTTCGTGTATTCTCTCGTCTGCAATGTGGACTTGTCGCAATGAGGAAAACTCTCCGATTAGACCTCTTTTTAAAATGCAGGATTCCTACAATCAGAAATATCCGGGCAGTCCCGTGTTTGCAATGTGAATTGTAAGCAACAGGAGAATCTCTATGGATAGTACAGTTTCTCAAATGAAGATTCTGCAATACACTTAGTTCATTGTTTCCAGTGTGAATTTTACGTCATCGGGAATAGAATCTAGTTAACTTCAGGTACTCGTAGCCCCATAGCTGTGATATACAAAACTGTCAATAAAGTATACTGCTGGCCAAAAGTTTCCCTTCCACTGAATGGGATGCCCGCTGTACCAGATCTACCCTATTGCGTGCAGAAGTGGGCAACTACAAATTATATCCGTGTACGTCATAAACAACAACACAATTTTAATTACGCGGTGGCGAGCGTTCAGGCAGGGGAGACGTAGAATATACTGCGTATTGTAATCAGAGCTCGCTGGGGCCTTAAACTGTCAACTGGGAACTGTGCAGATATATGCAGAGTGACATACGAGGTGTATGATGAACGTTTCAATAAACAAAAAATTATTATGCTAACAGATACATCGCTGCCACTCTCCCTCAAAGTACACCACACGCTCCCTGAACACACTTTTTGAAACAGTTTTGGAAGCTTTTCGGTTAGTGTCCTTATCTGCACTGTTGTCGCTGCCTTAGTTCCTCAATAGATACAAAATATTTACCTTTACCGATCTTTTTTTTTTTTCTCTCTCTCTCGGCTTACAGCCAACTCAACAGTGTAAATGCGCGATCCAATACTTTTAGTTTCTTCCAGTACGCATTTCCCAACCACAGACGGACCTGACATTTACAGACACAACACTTAAACATCCATGCCCGCGGCCAGATTCGAAGCGACGACTATAAGACACGTGGTGCTTGTACTCTAGCCCCTACGCTACCGAGGCTGGCCAGACTGTCATTTTTAGATAAGAAAAGAATAAGACGTCACACGATGCCAGATTCGGCAAGTAAGGTGGATGAGGACACAGCGTAATGTCTTTATTTGACAGGAGTGATGTGAATCCTCTCCAGGTAGCTTCGTATAGCGATTGAAATTTCTTATAATCGCTAATTCTCTATAAAATTTCCTTTTGTCCTCAGTGTAGACTATTAGCAGCTGAGACAGCAAACAATATCCGCATTGGTTTTGACTAGTTTAAAAATAAGTTCAGTTCAGTCAGGTTTTAGGTAAACGGCGATTGATCATAAAACAGTTGCAAAGGAGGGCTACAGCTAAATGGTAGACTGGTGGAAAACAATATCAGCTTCATTGTTCTTAGAAAGAGATTCTAGCAGTCTGATAGAATCTAAGGACGAAAACTTTACCAAGACAGCAAAGTAAGGGTAACATTGGATTGAGGTGTAATCCCTCATGTTATGAATTAAATTAATTTTCGTTTTCATAAGTTATCAATAAAAACCGTTGTATCTACGTTCGACGTTAATATACGTTTATTACAAAATTGTTCTTCATCAAACGTTATTAAAAATAGTATGACATAATTAAGTGAAAATCTTGCAATCCAACAGTGCGTTTATTTTACATCAGTTCTCAGGGTTTTCTATATACCCATTCATTAAGCTCAGAGGGGCAATGAGATTTTCCCTAGGGCGGCACTGGGTTGGTCAATACGATAATGATTTGCGGTGATCACCATATCGGTGGGATTACCATTTAGCAGAAGGTGCCGAGTCTGCTACCGATGATTCCATTTTCTGCTTGCCGTCGGAGATCCACGTCCACTCGGATAACGATATGGGACACAAGAGCTACCACACACAGCACCGGCGTTAGTCGCCGCACGTCTCTTTCTGCAGGCTGGCCACGCACCCACCACTCAGCTCGCAATCCACTGTACCATCCCCACCACGTCACCCCAGCGTCACACTGCGTTCCTTCAGTGAGGCCTACCCGACTCAAGGTCACATTTCGGAACGCAGCCGGGCAATTACCGTTACTCTACTGTACGCACCTCTGTCCTCTTTATATCTTCGTACAGGCCATGCGTCCAGATTCTAGAAAATAAATTTCGATGTAGTGTGGACAAACATTACAGGGTCAAGTGCAGCACAAGCATCTACACCTATCTCAGTCACCAGAAGCATTTACGATGCAAACCTTACCACGAAGAACAGTGACACCTTCAGCATCCAGCACAAGTGTTCTGCTGCCACAGACATTGCTTCAGTTTCTGTACCAACACGAACTGTAAAATGAATATGGGCGGGTAAAGGAAGGTAGTATCACACACAAAATTGTTTTAAAAAATCAACACTGTGAAATAATTACTAACCACGGGATGCAAAACTGAAAAACAATATAATTACTTTGAAAATAGTACTTCAACTGCTGCAGAGTATCGAATACAACTAAAGTAACCAACCCAACATTAGATTTGTTTTGAGCGTTAGTATAAGAGGAAATTTAAATGTGTACTTCACACCGGTATAATATTAAATGCGTTGATTAACACGACCTAAGAGTACTTGGGAGAATTTTGAGTCGCTTGGCCAAATAAGCCAAAATTTATCCTCATTCTAGAGGAGACAAAGTGTAGCAGCATTCAGTGCTATAATCAGTAATTGTCTGAGGGACATGACTGAAAACCGTGTTGAAAAGTTTAGTAATCCTCTAAATACTTGGATGACGATCATCAATGTGTTGTACGGCAAAGGACCGTTTATTACGATACTGATGATTTTGAAAACATCCATCATTCATTTAATATTCACGAAGTTTATCTAAATACAATTATTTACTTCAGACTCCCATTTAGTATTCCTATAATTACAATGTTTAATTGAAAATTGAAGGGTTAAGAAATTAGGACGGTCAAACATAGAGACAGATAGGCAAATGAGTGATTCTATGAGAGTTCTCTCTTTCATTCAAATGATGTGGAACACTTATGACATGACTGAGATACAGAAACTATTGACATACGTGGTTACATTTAAAACTACTATGACGTGGAGGTAGTACTGTAGTGTTCAGTTAAAGACAGCCTCTATTTCCATGTGTACGTGAGACCGAGCGGGGTGGGTGAGCGGCTTTGAATATCCGTAGATGGCCGCTAAAATTTCCGTAGATTGGGTACAAAAATCCGGAGACTCACTAACTGAAAGACTGAAACAATAATTATTGAAGAGAGTCAAAATGAAGAATACTTTTTATTTCCTGGTCTTTAAAATTCGAAATACAAAATAATATTCTACATTGAAAGTAAGAAATATCTCTGAACATGTTTTACACATAGTCACTTTCATCACTGCTGCTTTTTTTATTTTAGGGACCATACATTTTCTTTGCTGACATTAAATTTAGCATATCTTCGGTAACAGTAAATGTTAAATACTGCGACTACTTTGATTCTCGGATATTGGTTAGGCCTTCTCGGAAGGCACAATTTTGTAAGCCGTGACGACGAGCGTGTTACCATACATAAAGAGTGCGCCGAAAGTTCTGTATTACGGTCTTTTAAGATCTATAAAACCTATAACCAAACAAAATATGAGCTTTATTTCAATCGTTGGTTCACATGAGCGGTTACAAGCAAACGATTCACAATTATTGAAAATTCTGTAATGCATTGACACTATATGTTTAACACTTTAAGTTTAACAAAACACCAATACAAGAAAAAATCAACAAATAGTAAAAAGTAGCAAAAATCCGTAGATATATGGATAAATCCGTAGAATTGGCAGTACTGGTTGTAACGCTCTGGCCTCACATTCGGGAGGACGAGGGTTTGAATCTCGTCCAGATTTGAGTTTTCCATGCTTTCCCGAAATCACTCCACGTGAAAACCGATATGTTTCCTTCAAAAGACCATGGGCGAATTCCTTCCTAAGCTCCTAGTCCTTTCCCGTGTAAACTATCCATTTATCCTCGGAAATGGACAGCCAGTTGTGAGTTTACCCTTTCATTAGTGGATTACGGTATGTTATTTAGACGAGAATGGCCCAATTCACGTCTTACAACACATGGAAGCCGTTAGCTTCGGTAAAAAATTTGAGAGGTATTTTGATATAGACTGGTAATGAAAAACATACGGTTAAGGTCAAAATATTATTGAATTTAATGAATAGCGTTCATTGACACAACTTTTAAGACACTTATGTTACATTGAATAAGTTTCCGAAACATTTCACAAGCTAATTTAGCTTGTGCACAGAGAGCCTGTACTTACGGCATACAACCATCTCCGAGCGGGGCGAAACACACTTCTCCGCGTCCTGCCATGCTACAATGCAGGCGACCAGTCAAAAATCACTGCCAAACAGCTGTGCTGGCCAGCGTCAAAGATTGTTACTTAATTATTACAACACTATGTTACCCCGTCTACTAAACAGACAACAGTGTGTGGAAACCCAACAATATTACAAATCAAGTTAAAACATTAAAACAGTTATTCAGTATACTTCAGAATTAATATTTGCTACGTAATTCAATATTTATAATAATAATAATAGTAAATTAATTATAAAAATGATTGAGGAGTGAGTGGTAATGATACACCAGCCTCTATTGTCCTCGACGTTGACGAGGTGTACAGCCATAAGCAAGAAATGGGGAAAAATATGGGCGTGAGAATGGAAAGAGACCAAGCTGCCTCCCATATTTGTAAAATACCTAGGCCCAGCAAAGCGGATTAACTGGGGAAATTCCTCATCTAGCTCCCTTCCATCGATAGGGTTATTGATCTGCGACCTTGGAGCTGGAGCATGGGAAGAAACAAGCATTGAATATGCACGTGCAGACATTTGACGTTTGTCATTGGCTGGGACACGTCTGGATTCCAAATATAAAAGTGGTTCAAAGGTTTTTGAGCGTTCTTAATTGAGATTCAGCACTCGAGCAGTTAAACGAGTCTTCCATGTGTGACTCCTCATTTTCGATCACATAATGAGACTCACCCAGCCCATGATTATTGTCAGCACTCTGTTTGCTTTGACGTGAATGTTCTAAACGTTAGGTTGTGAGAGTGAAATCTGTAATTGCAAGAGTAGTTCAGTGTTTGGTACTTCATTCCTGATATATGGCCAATCAACTAACAAGACCACACGACTTGATTGCGACGAGCTCAACGTGAAGCCATTCCGATCAAATGTTGTGCCCATAAATCAAAATTTCTGCAGTGTTATCACGTAAATTTCCCCTGTGACTCTTTAAGATGAGTTTCGTGCTGCAATAACAAATTACGTAGTGATAATAATGCAAATGAATTCGTTTTATGAAAACTCAGAATAATTGTAGGCTACTGTCAATTTTCTCTTTGCTTAAATTACCCAGTTTTTTTTAATGTGTTTTCAGATCTAAATAAATGGCATCTTATAACGTAGTTCATTGCAATACCAAATCACAATGAAAATTAACAGTCAATGACCTGTTTTGTGTTAATCTCAGTATACAGGAGGTGCTTCCAGCCGTTTGCTTAGAAACGAAGTAAGTTTGCCAGAGCCAACAGCACGGTGATGTGTGGCATTACAGAACCTTCCGAATTTTACTGAATACTCTAAGCAAGGGGATAAGGGAGCGTCCATAAACCACGTAGCTCCATTTTGGCCTCGTGTGAACCCATCCTCTCCCCCACATAGCCCGACGTGGCTTTTACCTCCCACCCTCTCTCCCCACCCCTCGTAGCACGTAGATTTTCCCCCTATTGATTCCAGAAGAAATTTTGCACTGTTTTCTCTTAGGGGGGGTCCATTAATGACGTGAGATGTTTTATCCGGAACTCCGGCCCCCTCCCCTCTCGTGAGACTTCGTGAGATCTGGTCGGACCGCCCCCCTCTAAAATGAAGTGAGATTTTGACGGAGGACCCCTCCCCCCTACTAGTCGACCTCGAAACTTTTTGAGAATTTTTTTTTTTTAGGTCTTATGCTTCCAAGGGCGGTTATACACCCCCCCCCCCAAGGTTGTTTTTTTTTGCACCAAATACTCCCCTAAAGTCGACTTTCGCGTCATTTGTAGACCTTTTTTTTGCCAGTGATTGCTGATAATGATGATACTAAGAAAACTACTGTAAACTGTCGATATAACGGTATGGTGCCATACGGTGTTTTTTCCCTTCGCATACCCCAGCGTGGAATTGTTTGTAAGCGTTACTGTTTTGTGGGGATGTTTGCAATGTGTGTGTGTTTAGGGTAGTGTGTTGTAGATGAGAGATTAAGGAAGAAAGAGGATGAATGCCAGTGATGGCACATTCAGGCCTACTGTTCCGAAGGACACCCACGGCCGCCAAGTTTATCACCGTACGACGGACAGTATCGTATACCTCACTCCCCACCCACTGTAGAGAGATTTGAGGTATAAGCCAAAACTTCGATACACAATCTAGCTATCGTCCACCACCAGTTCTGCTGCCTAACTCCTGAAGTCCCCAATGGTGAAAATCTCTTCCACCACCAGCGCTCAAATAACAGGTAAGGGAGCGTCCATTAATTACGTGAGCTGTAAAAAGGGTCTCCAAAACCACGAGGTCGACCTCATGTTAGGGGGGAGGGGGTTTCCCACCAGATCTCACCAAATCTCCCCACGGATGGGGGAGGGGAGGTCCAGATTTACGCAAAAAACTCCTCGCTGATAAAGCATTTAACAACGAGTTTCATTACATGTAGTTTGCGTATTGACCAATTATCTAGCCATTATTCCGTATCAGAAATGGTTGCTAATGTAGTGAATTAAGATTTCTTAATTATATATATATATATATGTATATAAAATATGTATATAAACATTTTTTTGACAATACTAACCGCAATTGTAGTAATCTGTTTCCAAGTAACAGTTTGAAGTTATCTAACGTTTGACAAAGTTGTGGATCAAACTGAGGCTGTTGATGTTTCTTTTGTCAGTTTAGTCAATCGCATTGACTCCATACGGATCAAATGTCCCACCGAGCGTGGTGGGTGAGTGCTAACGCTCTGGCCTCGCATTCAGGAGGACACGGGTTCGAATACCCGTCCGGGCATCCTGATTTGGGTTTACAATGGTTTCCCCAAATAACTCCAGGCGAATGCCGGGATCCTTCCTTTAAACGGTCATCGCCGAATTCCTTCAAGTTCATTGCGCCCCATCCTTTCCCACCTCTAATGACCACAATGTCTTTATGTGGTCCTGTAAATAAACTGATCACTGAACGATGGCAGGTTAATATGAGTAAACAGAGGAGGATACAAAATAATAGTAGAACACAGAAGGTTCATTGATATCGGTATCTTCGAAGTGAAAAGTATAAGTTTTTACCTGCTGCTGTCAAAGAGAATTCCACTTATTAATTAAAAGTTGAAAGCGAGCTCCTGTTCTTGTGACATACTGGCACAGATTTATACCAGCTCTTTAATTTCGTTGGTGTTCGTGTCTGACTGTCGAAAGTTACTGAAAAATATTCATATCTATTTAATATGACTCATGAAAGAAGAAGCTTAGTTGCTGACTCATTTAAATGAATTGTATTTAGCATAAAAAATGCGATTTACTCCTGATATTACTCTGTATGGCGCCTACAGAAGCAAATTCTAAGTTTTTAAATGCGTACAAAATGTTTGTTTGATTGATTTTTGTATTCTTTGAGGTTAGAGTGGATTTATACTTTTTAGCGATGAGTATACGGATCGATTATTTTAAAGGCATTTTACAGAAGTCAGAATATTCTAAACCATAAATCATGAAATTACTGCTTTTGCTAACTGCATTAATGAAGTATTTACTTTTAGTTTTTCGTTTCATTTTAAGCTCCATTCCATCAAGACGGCAGAATAAAGTCTACTGAGATTATAATACGATACTTATATTGCTCGAAAATGATAAAAAGTGCCAACCGAATCGTTTAGAAATTTAATGCCGAACGTCAATCTTCTAAATCCTTTGCTAAAGTCGAAGTGCTTTTGTTTTGTTCCTGGACCAATATAAGTTGTGCGAGATTTAACAAGAGTATTTGTCAATTTTTTCTTATCTTTATCACCATGAGGATCAAGGATACTGGGTTTCGTATGACCACAGGCGCCTAGAAAGAATTTTTTTAAGATGATAGGTGAATGTTATAAATTAATCTTTCTACGAAAATGAAAATAAAAAATAAATCGTAGTATGTTGTGTTCTAAAATGGTAAATACAGTTTTAAACATATTCTTAAAACTGAAGTGTTAGACGTAGAAATAATTATAAGCAGATTATAGTTTTGAGGTAAGAGTGTGCATAATATATTTACTTCCTAAGCCCATAAGTTGTCACTTTAGTCAGATGTTTCGAATTTCCACGGACTTACGATGGCCAAAAATGCAGAAATGGACGGAGATTATAATGAAAAGCGACAAATTAACTGTCATTAATTGCATTCTATTTTCTTGACGGTTGAAAGGAGAGAAAAAAGGAGGCATTAGTTTTTACTGACCCCCACATAAACAATTTGCGTCACTCACAAGAAATTAAAAAGCCTTCTTACTCTGCCCTTAACATAGAGAATGTTCCTAAATATAGAATTGCTGATACAAGAACTTGGAATTTGTAGAAAAAATTATGCTGAATGAGTGAAAAAATTTCTTCTAATTAAGACCGAAATAGTCTGAATCTTTGTTATTCGCAGATTATCAAGATCTGTTGATGTTTACCTTGGTTCAGTATTCCTCATCCCGCCTTACAGAAAATTAACATCTTCGTCTGTTGTAGCCCTTATTAATTTTCATATATTCAAAAAAATTACTGCGTGTAGTATTAGTGAACACCTGAATTAAAGTAGGAAATACAGACATTTCATCACTGGAGATATGTGAAGTGTTTTCTTGTGAATAATATTAATCGAGATCATTACAGGAGAAAAATGAACTAGGTTAATTTTTCTCAGCGTAACAATATGTGGAGCTTAAGCACTTTTCAAAGGAATTGCCCCGTCTGATCAGACACTGGCTGAAAGGTAGCTTTCTCGTGGGCTGTTAGAATATCGACGACCCCTGCCTCAGGATGCCTGCCCTCATAAATCCTTAAAGCTACCAACTTTCAAGAGGCAACAACGCTACACTCTGAGGAAATATCCCTGTTTTTCATACAGAACCCGACTTGTTATGCTACTAAAATGGCAGGCATTAAAAAATTCAATTGCGAGTTATAAATTGAATTCACTCAAAAGAAACTTTCGCAAAGCATTTTTAAAACAAATCAGTTACAAGTGACTAATAACAGAATTCATTGTTCGTTTTTGTGTTAAAATAGTATGCATAAAATAGGCCAAAAAATCAGCTAAAAAAATTAAACTGAATTTTCGGAAATTTTCAAAAAATTATTTTCATGAAATGTTTTTAATATCCAATTTAGAAAATTCTCTCTCGAATATTACATATGTTTTTTGTCAAAAAAGTTATTTGGTAAAGCATCAGATTTGATAAAATTACTAATTTAGTTACCCTTCGAAAATCATGAGCTCCAGAAAGATTGCTGTAGTCTTCGTGTAAACTTTAATAAATTACTTACTACGGCAAATATTGAAAGAATTTTCTAGTCTATTGGTTCTAAATTAAAAGGAGAATTAGATTGTTATAGTTTTTTTTGCCCAATAAAATGGAAAATCCAAAACATTTTGCGAGTCGGTAGTTTGCCAGTTTCCATTTGATACCCTTCAAATTATCTAAAGAAAACCTTTCCTTCAGTTCCCCTCTAAATCCATTATAACTTTTTTGATCACCATGATTTTTCAAATTCCATGTTATAATCATATTAATGGGGTCGAAAGAAGAGTGCAATTAAACAAGTTGATGTTAAAGGTTTCAGATGTTTGAGTGTATCCATAAGCATCCCGGGTTTCATTTTGAAGGTACGGAGCAGCAAGTTAATTGTGTAACAGTACGAGAGTATGGAAAACACAGTGATTGGTTTCCACACAGGTGTTGCGGGGCAGTTATAGAATTTATACTCAGGTTATCCATTTGCCACAGGATTATTCGCTTGCAGCGTTTTCATTCTCTTTGGTGTCCATTTTAACAAGAGAAGTAGAACTGAGGTTACCATCAGCGATAGTACGAGCAAATTTTTAGATTTTTATATCGGATAGCCCCGGTGCGAATCTAAAGTTCAACAGTACTGTCGAAATATTTACTTAGCTTCAGTGTTGCAAAAAAAGATAAAATCTGCCAAATTATGATTGATGTTACAAGCAGAATAGCACTAGATAAAAGAGCTTTCATGAAAAAGAGAAAACGTACAGTTTTATTTGTCTAGGACCCAGAAAGAATCATGGATTTTAGGAATACCAGAAAGAAGGAAAATTGAAGCTTTTTAAAGGTACTGCTATAGAAGAATGTTGAAAATTTAGTAGACATATGAAGTACGAAATGAACGTTTTTTGGAGATGGTGGGTGAGGAAAAAAGTTTGTGCTAGAGTAACAGAAAGAAGAGACAGAATGGTGCGTCATATTTTGAGACATGCGGGACTGGTTAATTTGTTATCGGATGGAAAGGTCGAAGGTAAGAAGTGTAGAGGAATACAGAGATTAGAACATATGAAGCAGATAATTAAGACCTCGCATTCTGGAGGACGCCTGTTTCGAATCTCCGTCCGGGCATCCAGATTTGGATTTTCCACGGTGTCCCCAAATCATTCGAGGCGAATGCCGGGATGCTTCCGTAAAAAAATCCATGATTGAATTCCTTCCCGTTCCTTGTCCCCAGTCCCAACCCGTCTCTAATGACCTTGATGTCGACGAGACGTAAAAAAGAAGAATGATAATTAAGGACGTAAGTTATGAGGGGTATATTAAGATGAAGAGGTTAGCGCAAGCTAGGAAGAAATAGAGGATTGCATCAAACCAGCCGAGAGACTGATTACACCAAAAAAAAAATATTGAGTGCAAGGTCCTACCTAGTCTTCCCTTTCTTTGATTTTTATTGATTTTAGTTAATTTATCTTCCAGCAATGGCACCAGACCTTGTTTCCTTTGACAAAATATTGTTAAGCAGATGTTTCCGCCAAACTTGTTTGTTTGCCTTTGAGGTAAATACTAAATAGCGATTGGTCTGTAAATTAGATTTTCTCCCAGCTGCAATAATCACACACTATTTGTTTTGGGAGGACACATTATTGTCGATATTCTTTCTACTCCGAGCCATAGTAAACACACAGCAACATAACATGGCACAAACCACCACATTAAATATCTGTATCCCATCTGGAGGGCTGTAATACATCCTAGTCTCATACCAGATTACATAGCGTAATGACCCCATGTTCCGAGAGTACAGAAAGAGGCTCTCGAGGAAAGAAATCTGCTAAACAGAGTTACTGTAAAAGCGGAACAGGGCGAAAACGCCAAGAAGAAGAAATATAATGATGGCAAAACATTTCTCTCCCCACACCTCGTCTCATCCCTTCACTGTTTGACCAAGGAAAGAAATCTATATTAACTACCATACTGAAAGTACTTTACGGCGCTAGTGACCTTACTGTCTACGCACCCTAAAGCCACAATAACAACACAAACAACAATATGAAAGTACTTTCAGATCGAAGAGGATTTATTACTGTCCACAGTAAGATGTTCAGTTCCATCAGTGATAGTGTTAAAGTTAACATCGACGAATACACCTCTTTATAAAATTAACGAACAGGCACTTAGTATCACTCTTCAAATATTTCTTGTCTGATCTGTTGTTCTTTTCCATAAACGCACCAATAGAAGATCTGTTTCTGACTTTCCAACGTTTTATTTCTATGGATTCACTATACGAACACCTTTCTATGCCTATTCTGTCACATTGTTACAAAGCATGACGTTAAAAATTCTCCTCTGCTTTAGTTAGGATGATGCATTGTCTATGATCAGAAAGATTTCCATTAACGGTAAAGAAACTACATGTTTGTGATGTGCGTCTCAGACAAGCGTATAGTGTGTTTTTTTTATTGCAAGTAACGATCGTGCAATGTGTACTGAGCACGGTGTTCGGCTTAAATTACTGGGGGCAGACGCGGGATTGAGTTTCTGAAGCAATACCGCACACGCGGCTCACAAAGAATTATGGGTCAGCACTTATCCCTAACTACAGGTGGGCCTACAAATCATCCAAAGATCAGGGTAATTCCCAATAATAGTCTCAATTATGTTCTCGTACGGTATACCGGATAGCGGCTAATGAATAATGGTAGCGGAGAAGGGTTGTACCTACGGATATTAGGTGCTTTGCTATTGTTTCTCTGAGTTCTTTCTGTCGTGGGATGAATCAACGTAACGTTTTTTAATTTTTAGAGGTTTCTAGAATCTATGTTTCGTCAGCTCGAAAGGTCCATTCAAATAACCCCCCCCCCCTATTATTCGATGACGAACTGTTTGGAGGACTTTGGTTTGCCGAATTTCACCCTCGTAAGTCGTAAATGACGTTTGACTAATCGAATCACGTGATGTAGTGGGTTAGAGATCACTTACCTTAAAATAAAGGCCTTTACAAACAAATACGTTAAAAGATTGATTTTCATGAAGAACGGAGATGTATAGTGGATTCATGTTTAGACTCATTCTTAGCAGCAGGTACAAAGACAAACATAACGTGACTACTGATAGAGATTTTCAAGCAGTTTTACATCTTTATGATCCAGGTAAGATCATTCTCAAAATCAGAATAGCATTGGGGAAAAATAATCCTCTTCAAAACAGAAATACTTCAAAAATTCTTCTCAGGTATACTGCGGGCTAAGTTCTTCTGTTCACAACGTTTCGGCAGCAATCTCCGCTGTCTTCATCAGGTGAGATGTCATAGCGAAGCTACCACTGCGACGACACAGCGCCGACTGACTGCCGAAACGGACAGAAGAACTTATCCGGCAGAATACTCGAGAAGAATTTTTTTGTCAGCCATATGCAGGGAAAAACTTAGTTCTCACAGAAATACTTCAGTTTCAAATATAGATTTAGTATTAGGAAAGAACATTCTATAAGACTGAGACAATGATAAAACGAATAACAGCAAAAACATAATGCATGAATCAAATGGATGTTTCCTTTTATTACTTTCACGTCACAGAGGATTATTGCAAATTCGTGTCTAACAGAGAAATTTATATGAAGCAGTGACTTAGAAAGAAAGTCAACAATCATGAACGGATCTATTTCATCCTATTTTCAGATTCGATCCTTTCTGTAATTTGAAGTAAATGGATATCCCTGTATACAGCATCTTTATTAAATAATCTTAAGTTATTATTAAAGTTATCTCAAAGATCATCAACTAAATCTGATAAATGGAGTAAACGTATTGCAAAGAAAAATTATTCAGAATAATGTGTTATGCTGATTTGATACTCTGCGTTTTTCGCCAGTAAGTATGATTATTTTTACTGGCTGAAATTCTTGTTGTTTTCCTCATGGCTTTATACCTCATCTACGTTGAGGTCATTAGAATCTGGAGAGGACTGGGGACAAGGAACTGGAAGGAATTTGGCCATGAGCTTTTGTAGGAACCATCCAGGCATTTCTGGAAACCGTGGAAAATCGAAATCTGGAAGGCTGGGTCGGGTGTTGAAGTCGCGTCCTCCCGAAAATGAGGCCAGAGTATTACCAATCACTCATCGGGCTGATTTGGAAATACTCCTAGTTTAATACAATACTTTGTTTGCCAACATTCGCCCCACTTAGGGTATCGCAACTGTTACATTTCCCGTGGATACGTTTTACATGTTGAGTAGAAGCTCGTTAGCTTTAAAACTTTTGCCTAACATGCAGCGTAAAATGTAAAATGGAAATTCAATTAGTTCATGATTTGTACAGCTCTCCCTCGGAACGTTAAGTGTTTTTGCTTACATGAAAAGTGGTTGCGACTGTCGTAATTATTTTAATAGGTGTGTCTGATATGTATTTGACATGAATGACTTGATATTTAGCACGGTTTCAACAATTAATATAGAAATGACTAAGCTTGCGTACGTCCGTACAGAGATACAGTCTAATGTACCTGTTGTGCTATATAATTGATACGAAAATAATTATTACAGTTTCAATAATGCACTACTGAAAATTAATCGGGTTAAGAAATTGGATCAAGGATATATAAAATAAGCCAATCACTTGATGTGCAGGCAAGAGAGCTGCAATGAGAGAGGGGAAAAAAACCAGTATAAGAGTTGAAGGCTGTGAGAAGGAGGGTAGCTAGATATGTTTGTGGAAATTACCGCAGGATACAATCAGCAACTGATATGATAAACTGGTTGGGTTTGAAGTCAATGGAATACAGGAGATAGCTGAAGAGAGTGTATAAAAAGTATGTGGGCAATGAAGTCTGGATGAATGTTGTTGAAGAATTAGAATTTCAGACGTAAGAAAGCAGGAAAATTTTCTTTTGTTGTTAGGGGAGTCGGAGTGGAATAAAACACCTAGAGAATATTTAGAATAAAACTTCATAAAATGAAAGGTTGCTGAGAAGAAAAATAGACTTCAGAGCATATGCTCCATTGCAATTAAATTAAAATTAAATTATATTAATTAAACGTCTGTAGGCGTATTTGAGAGTTAAGTTACGATAAAGAAATCGTGTGAGTTTGATGGGAGGGGTACGTAATTGTTTAGAATTTATCATAAAGCTTGTGCTTTTATGTTGAATTTATTGTTTTGAATCTCCTGAGTAAATTAGAAGATGGTTCACGCCAAGAGAATTCAGCTGCAAGTTGTTCCGAGAGTGGCAGGTCAATTGAATAGTGTTCTGATAGAAGGTTCTGGTTGCTGATTGCGAGCAATGAAATTTCAATGTTAACGGTAATTTTTTTGCCTGATATTCTTACGGCTCTTCAACGACGTTATTAGTGATAGGAGAGAATTTTTGTCAGGTTCTAAACAAATCGGCCACGACATTTAAGAACAAACCATTCCGGAATTGGTAGGAAAATATTTCTGGAAACCGTGGAAAATCTAAATCTAGTTCGAACCTGGAACCTCTCGAATGCCAGACTTAAACCACCGAAAGTGTGTGCCTGTTAGCAGGGCCAGCTCTAGGGGGGGGCAAACCGGGCATTTGCCCGGGGCGCTAAAATTTAGGGGCGCCATTTCGGCTGTAAGTGTGAGAAAAATATTAATGTGTTAAATACCCAATTAATAAAAAAAAATCCACATACCGATTTTTTCGTTCGTTAAAAACTTACAGTTCTTAGCTATTTGGGTGCGCCCCTAGAGACTTCGAAGAGACGGAGCGCGGACCTCAAAGGGGCGCGCCGTTGCCCAACCGCCTCTGTGTGAATTGCGCCATAGGGGCAACTTCAAAATGCGCCGCGTCCGCGCCATGTCTCAGCCCGAAGTCCGCGCCACGTCTCTTCTGTGTGAATTGGGCCTTAGCACACGAGTAGAACGCTGTTTCGACTTTTGTTGTCTCACCTTGCTTATTATTGCTAATTATAAAAGTGGTTTCATTACACAACAGCATTAGTCTTACTATTACGTTATTAGTGATAAGTGGAAGTTCATAAAATTTACTTCGGGATTTCATAATTTCTAAAGGTAAGTACATCTATGATTAAACTGTTATTTAGTTCGATATACGACATAAGCGCACAACGACAAAAGCGTACAATGGCAAAAGCGCACAACGACAGAGGCGCACAATAGAAGCGCGGTAGCTGGAGGCTGTTACACCTGATCTCGGCTACCTGCGCTGATTCCGACGTTATACTGCCACAAGTTACTAGACACGGCTAAAAGGAGTGTTTTACGCAATTGCAGTTAGCCTCTAATACATGGAATCGACAGTGCTTGGTGGGAGATGCTGAGTATTTATTTTATTGAATTGATTAATCAAATCAACATGGATCTCAGTTATTGGAAATCGAAGTGGAATAATTTGCATAATAATTTCTTCTCGTAATACGGGCCTAACAGATTTGTTGTACAAAATAGATACAGGCATTGAAAGTGTTATGGTTGGGTTAAATTACATACGCTAGCTTTGATCTCTTGTGAAAATACTGTAATTTAGTGGGTGTGGGACAGTACTTACAATCGTTAATAAATAAATAATATTACCAGCTGCTGATTACCAATTAGTTACTTCACATGCCATGAGTATATTCAATTTCGAATGTTAACTACTAATAGGCCTATATAATTACCTATGATGCTTATTAAATATACGAATGTGGTTTCCAGATAGGCCTACTCTAATTGCTGCATTTGTAAACCGTTTCAACAAAAATAAATTAATTAACTATTTTAGTGAATGTGAATAACTTTGTCAGTTGGTTTAATAAGCGCATTGCGCGGCAATCACTCCACAACATCTTTTTTTTTAAAAATTTTATATATAATTTTTTTTTTTGTGAACATGGAACGTATTCCGTTTAAGCCTATAGAAATTGTCATTCTGTATACACGGTTTCTGTATTTGCAGCAAATTTACGGATCGTATCCTCCGCGAATAAGCTTTGTGTAGTAACACTAGACTTTCTTTATGTTCACAGGGTATGGAAAATATTTTGTGCATAAATATTTTTTTTATATCGACTGAGAATAATTTATTTTAGTTATGGTTTTAGCTTATTTAGAACAAGGATAAATATTTACTTTTTATATTATTTCATAGTGTACTTTGTTTGAGTTACCTGCGTGCCTCTTCCAAATGTCTGACGTCAAAGAAAACTATCTGGCTACCAGTCCAAAAAAAAAAAAGGTTGGGAAAGGAAGTGGAAAGGCAGAATCAGTCTGGCGCGTTAAAAAAATATACTGTATTCAAGGTTTACCAAAACAAATTTTATGATCCAATATCAGGTCGGATACAAAAGAAGTACGGAATCGTCAGCGAATAATAGCAAACAAATGAACGAAGTTTCTAAACCAATTGGAACTCATACCAACGTGAGACTCACAGAAGGCGTTCTAAAGCTTGTGGCCAAGAATTTTACGAGACGGCGTAAGAAGCTTTTCAGTAAGGCAAGGTCCACTTAAACTATTGCATAATTACAAATTTCCTTCCAATGACACAGGTCGACATTTTAGCGCAAAATATTACGCACGATTTTTAAACAACGGAGCGCAAATATTGCTAGATTAGATACTATCTTTCACAAAACTGCGTTTACTGCTTCTGTTGCAAAATTTTCGGCTGCTTAGTTAGTTCTCTCTCAAATGAGGGTTTTAAAAATTGGAAGCACCTCGGCGAAACTTTAAAAGAGCATGAAATAAAGGCACAAAAATCATGGCTAGAAACGAACGAAAGATTAAATTGTTGTAAAACTGTAGATGCTGCCACTCAAAGAGTTATTAATGCCGAAATAAATAATTGTAATGAGGTGCTTCTAAGAATCGTTGCAATTACCAAAATGCTTGATAAAAGTTGTCTGGTTTTTTAAGGTACAAGCGACAAGTTGTTTGAGCATAATAATGGTAATTTCTTGAAAATAGTTGAGTTACTGTCTGAATACGATCCCATTATGGAAGAGCACGTCCGTTGAGTGCTCTAAAAAGTAGAGACTAAAGCTCAGTAGCTTGGGAAAAATATACAAACCGGGAAAGTTGATCTGCTGCATCAAAGTGTAAAGTCTCATGTTATTAATGAAATAAAAATTTCAAATATTTTTCCATAATTTTAAACTGTACTCCTGACTTTAGTAAGATACAGCAAATTACTCTTGTAATCAGATATGTTCTAACCAATAAATTTAATCCTGATGTTGAAATTAAAATTAATGAAAGCTTTAAGGCTTCTTACCAGCCGAAAGATCCACAGGAAAACAAATGTCTGATATTATAGTTGGAGAGCTTAATGACTTGGGTTTAAATTTGCAGGATATCAGAGGGTAGTGACTGAAAACGGGTCCAATATGAGGGGCAATAAAGCAGGAGTGCAATCTAGAATTAAACAATATAATTCCGAGCATTCAATGTTCCGTGTAGTAGCCATTCTCTCAATCTTGTTATTAATGGCAAAAGCATCCTTGGAAGCCGCTAATTTCTTCAACATGGTCCAAAAAATATATTTATTCTTTTCGGCATCTACTTTTCGATGGGCAATACTTTTAAAGCATGTTCAGGGTTCAACTTTAAAAACATGGAGTGACAATAGATGGGAGAGTAGGATAGAGGCATTAAACCCTATAAAATTTCATTTGGGAGATGTATACGACGCCTTGCTAAGCATTTACGAAAACGAAATAATTGATAATTTAATGATTTAGCCATTTTGGCTCAATTGAGTATGAAATTGCTATGAAGTAAATTTAAAGATGTAATAAAAATTTCGCAAACTGAAAGTAAGAAAAAAAGTTTTTTTTGGTGATTTTAGCATATTTGATGTAATATCGTTTTATTTTCAAAATAATGGCATTTAGATTGCTTGTGTGATAATATCCATCTGTAATAGCATTTAAAAATGTAAAAAATATGGTTATGGTAATTTGTGGCTATGTACAGATATTTCATAATTAATTTCTCTATTTTGTGCCGCTAGATCAAAATTAAATAAGTTTATTTATGAATATACGATTTTATTAAAATTTAAATAAAATATTATATTCGATTAATTTTTTTTTAAAATATATAATTCTACAAGGGGCGGCAATTTGTCTATTTGTCCGGGGCGGCAAAACCGCTAGAGCGGGCCCTGCTGTTAGAATATATATGCTGTCGAATAAAAAGGAGCGACTCCAGTTACGTTGATTCTAATGTAAAGCTGTATTTGATAAGAATAAGCATGTTCTGCAAACTTCATAAGTCGCAGGCCTATGATATTTATTGAAACTCTCCTTTATGTATCCAGTGATAAACTTTATTTTGACGTAACATTAGGTTAGGTCTGTGGTTCTCTACTCAATTCAAGAATCCGCCTTGACTGAAATAAAAAAGAAAAAAATATCACAAAATGAGTTACATGGCAATGTAAATTAATTTATCTTCCAAAGGGAGGGTTAACAAAGTCCACCAGCCGTACTCGGCCTATTATGTTGTTGTATCGGATTTTAGAAGTAATGCAACCGCCAATGGAAACGCCAGGGACAACATCGGTATATAGAGCAACTGACAAGTATTAAAAGCCAGCAATGGTACACAGATAATCCAGTAAAGCACTGAAATGAATAAGTAGGGTTGACGTAGCATTGATTGGACATGCTGAGTTTCGAACACGGATTCTTATAAAAAAGGATGACTTAGTCACAATTGTAATGTTGGTCACTACTACTCATCCTTAGGGTTGGCTATTTGGATTGTTATCAATTGCCTAGCAAGTATTACAGACCGCATCTCCCCTTGTGCGTGGGCAGTCAGCAGCGTGATTACCAGCCTCGCATCGAACACACCTCTTCATCTCGTTCCGCTCATGTGCCAAATGTCCAAATTTTTGTACCAGAAATGTTGGAAGAGTCTTCAGAGAGGCTTTTTCTTGGATAAAGCCGATGACCTTTGTTTATCAGAGTTTGTAAGTAGTTGTTTGAACGGGATGACTTCTTATTGAAGCATATTGATGACTGCCGTAAAGTTGGATGGACAGGTAAATTTGATGTTAAGCCCAGCGGCGTCTGGCGAGCAGAATAAGGTGGGTTAACTGCGGAGCTGCCACTGGAAGAACAAACTGTCCCGATTTCAATAATAGAGTGCCACGTATAGAGGCACAAGTCCCTCCTCCATAAGGATGCTGGACGACTTGGTGGCGGTGGGTATGGTGATTCCGGAAAGTCAGTTAGAATTTTTAATGCAGCTTGTAACAGTAGTGAGTTAAGCAGTTCCATTGGCAACTTGGAACATTCCACCTGAGGTAGATGAATTTCAGTTCTCCTTGTACGGCTTTCAATGTCATGTTCCTACGCATGTCGGCTTGGTTTCAGAATGCATTGTGTCATGTTATATTGGTGAGGGCTTACTACTGTTGATACTGCAACCAATTTCTTCGCACGATAATTGCGACACACAATGGCGGCAGTAGACATTTACAGCGGCGATCTAACCTCTTATACCTGTCTTGCCTCAGATATGCTGATTTGAATGCTTGTTATCACCGCAAGGTCTCCTACGATCAAACACGACCCCATCAATCACTTTTTTTAAAGTTTTTTACGTCTCTCAACAGCGAGGTCTTTAGAGACGGGAAAGGATGGGGGCAAGGAATGGGAAGGAATGCGGCCATGGCCTTTTTAAGGAAGCATCCCGGCATTTGCCGGGAGTGATTTGGGAAACCATGGAAAACCCAAATCTGGATGCCCGGACGGGGATTCGAACCGCCGTCCTCCCGAATGCGAGGCCAGAACGCTATCCGTTACACCACCACGCTCGGTATCAATCACGTGCGCGGATAAATGCACAACGTACAAGCCCTGGCAAGGTAGTTCAAAATGCATGGATACCCCTCTATTTACAGAGTAGCTAGCTTGGTCTAACGACGACGAAGTTGCGCTGAGTTACCGATGAATCCAGTTTAGTCTACGACTGAATTGTTAGTTGCAACCTTTCAAAGGCCCTCTTTTAAGCAACTGTCAGGGGTAGGTCTGCCAGTTCCTGCAGTTCAAGGTGGAATCCGTACGCGGACCATGCTATTGTACTCTTCTGCAACAATCCTAGCTTTATCATAGTATGGTAAAGCAAGGGTTAAAGATCTGTAAAGAAAGACTGAAATAGCGATCGGGATTCAAACCAGAGATCTCTGAATCCACACAGATTTCCTACTAATGAGGCCCCGTCAATTCATCGCTTTAAAATCGTTCTATTTTGGATTAGAAGAGATAACTACGAGAACAGTTGTCCAGGAAAATGATTGTTGCTTAAAGTAGGGAGTATCTCCCGAGTCGTCTGTTCGTTGGCAGTGACGCCCAATAAATGATGATTTGCACCAGTGAAAAAACTGAAATTGAAATGCAATCATGACTCTTGAACAAACTGTATCGTGTCGGTGACGGCACTTGTCAGGCGCCTATTAAAATGACGACTGCGAGTCAAACATATCTAATTAGAGAGTGGAAATGCCGTAAAATAATTAAAACTGCTCACCAGCAATCGAAACCTATATTCCACACTCCTGGAAATTGAAATAAGAACACATTGACGCCGGTGTGTAAGACCCACCATACTTGCTCCGGACACTACGAGAGGGCTGTACAAGCAATGATCAAACGCACAGCACAGCGGACACACCAGGAACAGCAGTGTTGGCCGTCGAAGGGCGCTAGCTGCGCAGCGGTTGGGCACCGCCGCAGTCAGTGTCAGCCAGTTTGCCGTGGCATACGGAGCTCCATCTCAGTCTTTAACACTCGTAGCATGCCGCGACAGCGTGTACGTGAACCGTATGTGCAGTTGACGGACTTTGAGCGAGGGTGTATAGTGGGCATGCGGGAGGCCGGGTGGACGTACCGCCGAATTGCTCAACATGTGGGGCGCGAGGTCTCCACAGTACATCGATGTTGTCGCCAGTGGTTGGCGGAAGGTGCACGTGCCCGTCGACCTGGGTCCGGACAGCAGCGACGCACGGACGCACGCCAAGACCGTCGCATCCTACGCAGTGCCGTAGGGGACCGCACCGCTACTTCCCGGCAAATTAGGGACACTGTTGCTCCTGGGGTATCAGAGAGGACCATTCGCAACCGTTTCCATGAAGCTGGGCTACGGTCCCGCGCACCGTTAGGTCGTCTTCCGCTCACGCCCCAACATCGTGCAGCCCGCCTCCAGTGGTGTCGCGACAGGCGTGTATGGAGGGACGAATGGAGACGTGTTGTCTTCAGTGATGAGAGTCGCTTCTGCCTTGGTGCCAATGATGGTCGTATGCGTGTTTGGCACCGTGCAAGTGAGCGCCACAATCAGGACTGCATACGACCGAGGCACACAGGGCCAACACCCGGCATCATGGTGTGGGGAGCGATCTCCTACACTGGCCGTACACCTCTGGTGATCGTCGAGGGGACACTGAACAGTGCATGGTACATTCAAACCGTCATCGAACCCATCGTTCTACCATTCCTAGACCGGCAAGGGAACATGCTGTTCCAACAGGACAATGCACGTCCACATGTATCCCGTGCCACCCAACATGAGTTAAGTGTAGGCCATATAATAATAATAATAATAATAATAATAATCGTGACCAAATACTGCTCCTGTTGTTGCAAATAAGCTGCCAGACATTTGTAAAAAGAATCAGTAAGGGTTATAACAGGGAATACGTAGTCAAAAATTAAAAAAGGTAATATTAATTCATAAATTTACTTTTTTATGATACGGATGGATCATAAATATCACCAGGATTAATTATTGTGATCGAAACATTATATAACAGGTATTTAGCTTTTGTATGGAAGATTATATAATCGGTGCGTGAGCGACGCATGGCTAATGTGTAAGAGAAACGTGGGGGCGAGTTGTCGTCTCTGAGTATGGTATGAGCTGACAGTGAGGTGGCACTAATGTTAGAAAACATAAATATTGAGTCCCTGGTAAGATGTCATCACTTAAGATCGTAAAAATGTAGGCAGCCGACGGTGAGGCGGAACTGTTACGCAGAATGTTGACATAAGATTTTTTAAATTTATATCCTGTCACAGAATAGTCCAGCACCTAGTATCTATTCTGAGCACATATTTTGAATTTGACATAAGATGGGTTCGACATGTGCTCGTAGTGCCGGCGTTGCGGGTGCGTGTGTGTTTTTCCCGAGTGTCGCCGGCGTCGCGCGTGCTGCTGGTATTCCCGGCCATTATGTAAAAAAGCTGTTTATCAACTGCTATCATCACACTACTATCAATGTATTCTATGTCAAGACTTTTTTTGCTTGTAGCTGGTAAGTTAGCTAGTATGTAACTATCTGCTGATGTTTGCAGTTTTAAATGGTCGCTCGGAAACGAGACCCGTGAAGAAAACAGTAAAACCTCGAAGTAATAAATAATAATCACCTATACCTACACAGTTATTGAAATCAATCAAAATGTGAGCACCGAAAGCAATCTTTGAAATTGGTCTACCGAGCGTGGTGCGTGAATTGTAATGCTATAGCCTCGCATTCGGGAGGACGTGGGTTCGAATCCCCGTCCGGGCATCTTGATTTGGGTTTTCCATGATTTCCCAAAATCACTCCAGGTGAATGCCGGAATGCTTCCTTTAAATTTACACGGCCGAATTCCTTCCTGTTCCTTGTCCCCAACCCCCTTTCCGCCTCTAATGACCTTGTCATCGACGAGGCGTAAAGCCATAAGTAAAAAAAAAAAAATGAAAAAAGAAAATTCACCTAAAGGAAAAAATAACTCACTAAAGATACATTGAAAGTGCAACATTGTAAACCATCAAGATAGTGATGGCGATGTTAATGCCTGATCTAGATGAGATATGTAGGATTCAAAGGAATCAGATCGAGATGATGTTACGTGCGTAAATTAGTGGACTGAGTCAGGACAGATGTTTCTGATAAAGACCACGACTACCGCGTCCCATAATAATAAAAAAGTTCTCGGTCTGTGTTCTATGCTGCGTCGCGTAAGACTGTTGGCTGCCGAGAAACTAATTCACAGATTCGGGACCTGAAGACTTACAACCCATTCCATTTATATGACGTCAACTTTGTAGCTTTGGGGCAGCGGGATCTATTATCGCTGGGGCCATCAGATTTTGATTTTCTGTGGTTTTAGGAATCACTCCAGCCTATGAGACGGTTGCATCGGAGCCAATGTCCTGCCTCTTACATACTAGCTGTTATTACTTCTGCAACATTTCCATACTTTTGTGTTGCTTTGGTTTATATGACTTCTTAAAAATTTAATTACCTGTTCTATCTACACTTCACTTCAGAACTGCTTCTATTGTATCCTGATTAAATTATACTTTAATTGAATGCATTTAATAATTGCAATAACAACAATGCTTCCTTTAAGTAGAAATCACAACATAGAAAAATGTTACATAGGCCCACATATGGCATCACTAGGGTTTTTCCTCTCTGCTAAATTTAACCGACACGTTACAGCTGTTACTTTTTTATAACCTCGCCAATCGTTAATTCGCCTTTGGTTCTTATACTTCTACCATCCAAACTTGCATACTACCCATTTCTTAAAAACTTCAGGGACTAAACATATTACTTATGCTGTGCAACATTATTCTCAATTACAACTGTCGAAAATTCCCTAAACATTTTCTCGTTTCTTTGTCTCACTACCATATTCCAATCGCCTATAATTATTACATTTTCGTCCCCTTTTATATATTAAATTACGAATACAATTTTAGCAAGTAATGCCACTGAAGCTTGTGTGCTAATAATCCAGACCAGAAATCTGGTATCCTTCCATTTAATTTCACTGAGTTCAAAGAAGTCTAAGTTTATAGGTTCTCAATTCTACCTGTCCTATTCAGAATTCTATCATTCCATGATACATGTCATATAATGTTTCTATCAGTACTATACACTCTTCCGTGAGCTGTTTCCAGCCTGAGATCCGATTAGGGGACTACTTTGTCCACAAATGGGCCTCATTCCATATGTAATTTCAGAAGTTTATATTGCCTTGGAATACTTACTGTGTATTTATTGCAGTGAATTCCCGTTGCCTTCTGCATCTCCATGCCTCTGATAGTTTGTGACTCATCAACATTTGGGGCCATTTCAAAAAGCAAGGACAACAATGTCCCATGGATTAATCCCCACTTCTCCGGCCGCCTTTCACTTAGCTGTTGGCAAGCTCGGACTGGTTCCTTATATCAGACATATCGCAAACATGGTTCAACGCACGGAAGAGAGGTTGACATTAGATTAAGAAAAACTTATATAGTAACCACAAACCACCATATCACAGCTTCACTCTAAATCTGTTTTCGTTCAGTCTGTCTTGGACTCTTATATAGTAGGGTGAAAACAATACATAGCTCCATTCTTTAACGACTCAACTGAAGCGATTGATAAAACTTTTAAAAAAAGAAAAATTCGTATTTCATGTAGCGTTCAGTCATATAGAATGGTTTCTTATTCAGACTTATTCACTATTCTCCAATACTCCTGTTAAAATTGCGTTCAACACAACATTATTCCAAATACGCAATAGGCGCACTTTATGCAGAAATTCATGACAGTTCTTACGAATAAAAACAGATTCATAACACGTGGTCAACAACTTTCATTGTATTTATATTAAATAAAATTTCTTATTTTTCTCAAATCAAAGTATCTTACTGCCCGGTATCTAGCAATTTAAACGTGGACCAACATGTCAATGCTCTTAATTTTCCTCATTTAGAAACATGCTTTCAGTATGATTAAAGTTATCATTCCTTTCATTTTTGCTGCACTCGTATCAATATACTCAATGAACTTTAATATTCAACAACATTTTCTAAAATCTGAAGACTCTCCTCCAAATTTTAACTGAAACTACACCTAGCGAGGGGGGGGGGGGAGGGGAGGAGGGGGGGATGACCATTTCATTATTGAAAATAAAATTCTATTATAACCAAGGAATATAAGTGGTCTGTACCTTTAACTAAGCTGGCAAAATATCCGTGCATTGCCTAAAATATAAACATAGCATTTACTTTAAAATCTGTTATATTTTATTGAAATATATCTTACATCATTAACGCCCTCTTTCTACTTCATAGGTCTTATTTTGAAACGTCAGAACCTTGGGCAAATTGCTTCTCCACTGAATGTTCGTATCCATTGGTTGTTGTATGTTTTGCGGTACTAATACTGTATTATATACAGTAGCGTAGCTAGGTTAACAACGGCCCCGGTGAAAAAAAATATTGGGGCCCTCAGGCCAGATGGGCGACCTGAGCATGGGGTCCTCCTGAACTGAGCCTGGGGGCCCGCTGAGCTGAGCTTGTGGGGCCCCTGAGCTGAGCTTGGGGCCCCCTGACCTGAGCTTTGGGGCATCGCCTAGTCCTCCGATAGCTACTGTATGCAACTGATTATATATTATTTAATACATAATTACGGACTTAGATAGATAAATAGGCAGATATATGATTGAGTGATTATAAAACAAATGACTGAACTAGTGGCTGGCCACGTCTTCCGATGATAGTACCCTTAATAACTGCCACATGTTAAGATGAGGATGATATCATCTTGTGGAATCGTTACACATGACTACCGTTTGCTTACTAGTTACTACGGAATTCCATACTGACTGGTGGCTATACACTCATAGTCATTTGATGTTCGTACTTTCTACATCCATTCACGAAGGAATTGCTATGTCCTTTGCTTCGATGCGCAAACCATGCACGGATAAATGTCAAATGTACGTTCGTATGGAGCATCACTAACGGTAGCTCTTTATGCGCGTCTCTTTCTCTCAAAAGAACCGATTGCATCTGCAACAACAAAAGCTTCAAAAACGACCCCTATCGTTCTTATGTTATGTAAATTATATGAATATTCAACGCATTTAGAGTCCGGTCCGGCCTTAGTATTAGGCCGTTGACATGTGCGAGGGGCATATAGGGTCACGCGACACATGTAAGTCGGGAACAGACAACGCTAAAGTTCAGATCTGTTGTGTATTTTCATCCACCAAACGAAGACGATAAAAATGCTATACAGATAATAGAAACATTATTTTCCCCCCACACCTAATCAGGAATTGGGATGGATGGGAAAATTATTTACCATCTACTACATATTTAACTGTGTTGCATTGAGAATAAATGTGTAAGTCTAATAACACGACCAAGTTGAATGTCGATTTTAATTATTTGCTTATATGCGCTAATTGTACCTTTAGGATTGTTGACATTACTTCGACTACTAGTAAAGGATTTTTTTGCTTGAAACCCATTTAATATTTTTCAAGATAATTAATTATTTCAGAGCCTGTTTGCAGCAGACTTTATATGTGCTTTTTCAGGAGCGACAAAGAATGAGAGCCCCTGTAGTCACTTTTAGAACAGAATGTGAGTGGCTATACATTCATAATTGGGTGGATATTTCCAGATGACAGATTACAGAATGTTCTGACAAGGGTTATTAACTGCCTTTGTACACGTTATTCACGCTCTAACAAACATAAAATACCCTATGTAACGACTGCCTACTATTCACACAGATAATAACTTGCAGATTAACTGGTATTCATACCGGCAGTGTTCGTGAACATCGTTATACTCCGAACATATTCCTCGTTCAGGGATCAGTTTCAGTGTTCGCGAACTTTTCAATTTAGATATGAGAGAGGATACATGTTTAGTTTTAAGATGTGTGATAACAGTTTACGTTGTAGTTTCAGTACACTGCGTTCTTTGCTACTTATGTGTGTAGTATACAGTACACATATTTAGTAACCAAATGTATAGCAGCTACACCAATACACAGAAGATATTTTAGAAAAATTATTCGTATCGACATTTTAGAAGTACCTGAAACCAAAAATTATATCTCTGTTTTTGTGCGTATCTGTTTGTTACGGCATCACACAAAGTGCTGTTCTCACTTTGAATTTTTTTTCACACTTTTAAAGCTTAGTTCTGATTTAAAATATGAGGTATATCTCTCACCTGGAGAAATAACAAAAGATTAAAATATGTTCAATCTATTAACAAATATATATGTATTTAATTTTCATGAATAACCGCAATTTTCTCAGAATAACAGAATTCTGATGTTTTCATTTAAGTAAGTCAAAAATATATTTACATTTCTAGCAAACAATAGCGGATTACAATTACCTTATTATTTATATTTAATTTCTCTTGTTCTCAAACAGATAGTGTAGTTCTTGTAGCAGTATAGTTTCTATGGGCCTGAATTTGAGTCAATCATTGGCTTGATCAAATTTGGAGCTATGGTTTTACGGCCGCATGCCCCTGCTGCCGCCAAGCATTTTATACCTACTGCCAGATCGAGTATGTACTAAGGGGGGAAGTGAAATGTTGCCACCTGTCTGCAAAATGAGTAACTATTTTCTAAGTGTCATAAGTGTGTTTTTCTGTATTGAAGCCAAGATTGGGTATGGTCCCGGCATTTGCTTTGATGGATACAGAAACCACAGTCAGTACGGCTGGTGCACAGGCACCTGGTTCGTGCCTGGTCCCGTTGTATCTCCACGCCTCAGCGCGGTAGAGAAGTCTTAATAGCATACAGTATGTTAATAACTGTAAAATATATGTAAAATTTGCAGCAAACACAATACTTATAATTATTCTCACAGTTCTTTGTTATATCTTACGAACAAGACACTGTTCAGGATACTAAAAACAAAGTAACGATCCAATACACCGATATAAGTTGGATTTAACACGAACCCTGAAAGTCAAAACAAAAATAGGTTGGTTAAAGCAGCCGGCATCTGTGAACAAATCAGTGTAAACAATAAATGCGTGTTTATTAGTTCCGAAGTATAAAATGTCGGCAAACGTTAGTGTCTTTAACAATTAAAGATGTTTCATATACCAAAACATTACAGCACGTGTGTGAAAGACAAAAAGCCTGTGGAACACAAGACTTATATCCAACATTTCCCGGTTGGAATGTGTTAAGAAAATAAAAACTATAAGCTTATTGGAAATAGTTATAACTAGCATTTCAGAACCCATTAGTATTATTTCTAGTTCAGAAACATATTATTCCAATACCGATATCTCGTATTAAGGTACCGAAGATGATTTAGTAAATCCAAACGCGATTAACATAAGAAAGTTGTTTTTTTTTAATTGCACTATACAAAAAAAAATTAAAAAATTAAAATTTTGTTTTAAAAAAACCAGACACACACACAAGAAAAACCATTATTAATGATGCAATTTTGTCGTTATGCGTAGTATTAAGATAATAATAATGTCTTCCTCTGGCGTTTCTTGTGATTAAAGCCAAGTTAATTCTGTGCAGAAATATTCTGTTTCGGTGATTAACGTGAGAAATAAAGAAAACGCAGGAAAGATGGTGTTTTTTCAAAGAATTCACTCCCTTTGAATAGCGAGAACATTTCATTAATGTTTCATGATATAACAGCGGTGAATTCTCTCGACGTGGCGGCATTGCGAAAATTCTGGCTTCCTTTTCATTAATCGAACATATACCCTCCTAAACCATGTCTCACGACAGTGCTCGACTAGGATCGGTTATTCTGAAACAATAGATTTTCATCTATCAACTCTTCTGTTGGATATCTTTACACTTAACCATCTCCTTTCAGGCTATATTAGCAACCTCCAACAGTTCAATACAGAGCTAATAGAAATTAAGCATTTATTAATCATCACGGTCTGGTTGCTCAGCGGTTTAGATGTGTGACTTGCGATTGAAAGGTCTCCTGTTTGAATCCCTGTCTCGGCGGGGATTTTCAAAAGGCCCTTAACCTGACCTTCACCTCTGGCAAAGCTTGCTGTGTAATATGAAGACGTCATGATGCTCCCGTGGTTCGGATTCCACGTTGAACTGTAGGTCCCCTATACACTGTAGAATTACTGGGTTAATTAAGCGGTCTACGACAGGGGCGGAATGCGTAGCCAGTAGAAACGCTGTAACCAGGTCATTACAATCACACGGAATTATTATTTTTATTGTTGCGATTTACACCATGTATGATAAATATATATTTGTAAATACCAAGTAAACATAATGGAGTAAATGGTGGAAAGCCAACAGTGTTTCGGTATCTAATGTCAAAGTATACAAAATATTAGCAGGAACCATTGATAGAAAAAATATTTTATATTATTGCAGCTCTGATAAGGTATACAAATGTAGTTGCTATAGAAATCTTGCGTCGATGTAATAATGTCACATGTGTTATCACATTACAAATATCTTATAACTGATCTGTATGTATTTTCTGGGTGTTATCATTTGGATAACGAAATCACAGATGATTCCTACTAACCAGGGCCGTGGATCAGATTACATCATCATATAGTCTTATCATGATCTCATACATTGGAATGATTTTATGCTCTATTGCATCATTGTTTCCTAGACTATGTAGTCTCGTGTTCTTCAGATTTTTTTCGAGATGTATGTTCCACCAAAAAGTATGAGTTTTGGTTATAGGACGAAGTTACTATTACGCACTATTTAATCCTATAATAGTGCGTTTAAGCAGTTTACGTTAGGTATCTATGTCCTGCTTTGTTATATATACCATCGCTAGTTTTATTAGTCTGTATTTATTCAAGTTATTGTAGTTCAAAGTAACAGATGTGGTATAAATTGGCTGTAAAAATTAATCTCCATTGCCAATGTATGGTACATAAAGAATTATTCTGGTAATTTTTTACACCGCCTCTTCACCAGCCTGAAATAAAGGGAAGAAGTAACGAACTGTCGCTTGGTAGGCTGGAGCAGAGCTTGCATACACAATGTTACGCCTAACGTTGAGCAAATGCAAGCTGAGATGTTAGGATCAGCTTAAATCACATCGTTTTGGTATAATCATAATTTTAATACCGGTATGCTAATATTCGCCTGTTAATGATACAAGATCAGTATGTAATGTTGAGGAGATTACTGCGCTGTATACAATTTCTGGCAATGTGAGAACAATGGAGGCACTAAGATAATTTTTTAAATTCTACTACTGATACATGTTCACTGTTTTTTTTTTTTTAATGAAACTTCTTTTCACGAAATAACATCCTGAAAAATTGCTATGACGGTTTGCATGTCGAAGATGTGTTGATGTTGTAATGAAGTGAGTTACTTCGCAGATATGAAGCTCATCACATGGTGTGTCTTTTGTGACACTAGGAACAAACACTAGAACTATAAAGACTTCTACCAGAGTAGAACTGCTTTATTATTGTTTTAAATGACAGATTAGCAGAAGGCATGTCTCGGACAAGAAAGATTTAGTGACGGATCACAGTAATGTTTTGCTATTGACAGAAATGATGGTGGTTTATGATATAGATACTGATATCCAAATTTCGCCTGCACTGATAAATTCAATCGAAATAACTTACGATAACGAGCAGCAAGAGTTTCGACTTATTGAAACACTAACGATACATCCAATGTTCAGATATGGACATACTGACCACCTGCTTATTAGTGTATGGGTCCATCTTTGGAGCGCAATACAGTAGCGATTCTGCGTGGCATGGGTTCGAAAAGCCCTTGTTTGGTTTCCGGAGTTGTTTGGCACCAAATGGCTAGGTACAAATCACGCAATTCCCCTAAAATACGGCCTGGTGGTTTGTGGGTGCGGTGCCTGAGAACGAGTATCTCGAAATTGGAGAGACTGGTCGGCTGTTCGCGTGCTACTGTAGTGAGCATCTATGCAGAGTGATTGAAGGATGCCGAAACCACGACTGGGCGACAAGGTGGTGGACGTCCACGCATCACAAAACGTGGAGGTTGGAGGCTTGCCGGTTCTTTAAAGTGGGATAGGTGGCGATCTGTGGCAGATGTGACAGCATAGTGTGCTCTGAAACACTTGAGCCTGCACCAGCATTGTACTCTGCTGTCAGATCACCGCCTATCCCAGTTTACAGAGCGGGCAAGCCTCCAACCTCGACGTTTTGTGATGAGGCGTGGATATCCACCACATTTTTGTCGCCCAATAGTGGTTCTGCATAGATACTCACTACAGTAGCACGCGAACAGCCGACCAGCCTCGCCGTTTCCGAGATGCTCGTTCCCTGTAGCCACGCCCACAAACCGCCGTCCCGTAATTTAAGGGAATTACGTGACCTATGCGTGCCAGACAATTCCGGAAACCTAACAAGGATTTTTCGTATCCACGCCACTCCGAATCGCTGCTGTATTGCGCTCCAAAGATGGACCAACACATTAATAATCAGATGGTCATAATGCTTTGGCTGATCAGTGTATTTCAAAATGTAAGAGCAATTGATGTGAATCAGTCAGCTGCAGGAAATATATGTGCCAATTTGTGTGTTAAAGAAGTACTGAATATATTTCTCCAAACAACAGAAGTCTTGTCATCTATGGTCGAGAGGATTCTAAAGAATTACTGGATAACCATCACGCTCTACCCCTAGTTTTGTCCAGAGATTTTAATGTATTCTTTGCATGGATGATGCTGAATTTCTCTACGATAATCTTCAGTGATCCTGCAGACGTTGTGTCCATATATTGACTGCTACATCTATATACAAAGCAGGTCCTGTTCTGTTGCATAACGACAGCTGTAAAGGGGAGCAGGTACCATAAAGGCCGAAATGGAATCCGCTCACCACCGTAAGGTGAAAAAAGAGAATAAAAAGATTACATGACTTTATCAAAACGCTTGCGCTGTATTTTATAAGAAGCGTGTTACAAGACCGCTTAGCCGCTTGTAGCATTTTGTGAAATAGGGACCCATCCCGCTTGGTCAGTGGTAACGCATTCACGTTCATATACTCATCAGGGGTTTTCCAGGGCTTACCGAAATCATTCCAGGCGAGTATCGTAATGGTTCCTTCAAAAGGTCATGGCCCAGTTTCTTTCTCTTTCTGGTCCTCAGTCCTCTTCCGCCTATAATAACTTCGACGTCGACGAGGTAGTTTAAGAAAAGGAGAATAATTTGGGAAGTAAGATTACAACTAATGACCGAGGGAGAAAGGACATCAAGTGCAGATTAGAACTCCGAAAAAATTTTCAAAGAAGAAATATTTTAACATTGAAACTGTTATCAAGGGTGCAAAAATAACTTCCTAATATTGTTTGTGGTTTCTCGAGGTTTTCTGAAAGCATAAATTGTACATCTAGAAGCAAGAAGATCTGAAAAAATTTAGAACGCGGTGTGGGCAGTCTGTATACGGAATGTAAACTTTTTTTTTGGAATATTGGGTGAAGTAAGGAGTTCGTGGAGGACTTTTACCGAAATTACGAAGAAACTGAAGTGTCAGATTAACGCAGAAAAATGGAAAATTTCTTAGAGAATGCAGTTTGAATGTAAGAATTGTAAGAATATATATAAAAAAATGGAAACTAGAGTTTATGAAGTAACCAACTGAGTGCGAGGGTGTGTGCAGAGATCATGCTGGACGAATGCTAAAACATAACTACAAATATCTTTCACAATACTTTGTCTTACACGATCTTACAGGATGCACTTGAGATTTATTGGTAGTGCCATCAATTTTTTTGATAGTTTTCATTGACATAATATAGCGTAATTACAATACTCTGTTCAATAATTGTCGGAAATTGATTCAATCTATGCTTTTCAATTCAATCTTACACCTTTGAATTGCGAAATTTATTCCTTCCTATGAATTATAAAGTAATGCCCAGTTTTCAAACCTGACAGCAAACAAAAGTTTTGAGAATTTTAACTACCAACTTGTTGAAACAATAAAGGTGTTTTAATTCGGGAGGACGGCAGTTCGAATCCCCGTCCGTGCATCCAGAGTTGGGTTTACCATGGTTTCCCGAAATCACTTCAGGCTAATGCCGGAATGCTTCCTTAAAAATGCCATGGCCGAATTCCTTCCCGTTACTTGTCCCCACTCCTTCCCCGCCTCTAATGACTTCGACGTAGACGAGGCGTAAAGGAACAATAAAAAAGTATTTTAATTAATATCTGAAAGAAATCTATTGTAACAATTAGTCAATAACCTCCAGTATAAGTAGGTGTTCCGAGATCTGAACACTGGTGGATGGTGGGTAATGTTTGGGCTTAGCATTCAGAAGAACACTGGTTTGCTTCCAGTTATTGAGATAATGAATGAGTTTCCAGTTTCCCCGAAATGGCTCGACGTCAACACTGGAGTGATTCATTCATAAATGCCCTGGCTCTAATCATCAAGTGAACGAATCAGAATGATTTTCTGAACAAAAGAAAAACAGTTTCTCTATACGCCTATCGATTCCACAGATCTGC
This sequence comes from Vandiemenella viatica, assembly GCA_031002005.1. Classification (NCBI taxonomy): domain Eukaryota; kingdom Metazoa; phylum Arthropoda; class Insecta; order Orthoptera; family Morabidae; genus Vandiemenella; species Vandiemenella viatica. Next base: position 61,340,335 of record CM061921.1, on the reverse strand, counting down.
GTTCAAAGACTTTTCTTTAATTTTAGATTTTGCTAATATTCTTCTGGGTGCTGGTTTCAAAAAATGACTAGAATGGCTGATGTTGTAAATTAATTTACGATTTGATACTTTTCTTTCTCATATGATTAAAATAAATATAATGATTCTAATGAATGAAATGGTTGATTCTACTCTAGATAATACATTTCATTATGTATATGCATTTGGATAATCTGAATATTGACGTAGTATACCTACTAATCCTAGAAAGTGTTGGGGGAAAAATGTTAAGTTTAAAAAGAAAAAATGTCAATTGGTCTATTAGACGGGACAAACTATCTTGAAATGAAATATTTGACCAAGTTGCCATATTAGTTTTAATAAGAGGTTAAACATTATATATGAAACTTAAATTTACTGCACATCGTGACCTAAGCATAACAATATGGAATGCTAATGGAATCAAAAACAAGAAACTTGAACTCCTAGAATTTGTCAACCGACATAATATTAACGTTATTCTGCTAACTGAAACACATCTAAAGCCTAACGATAAATTCAGCCTATCAGGATTTCAGATACATCGCACTGACAGAATAGGCCAAAGGGGCGGCGGCACCGCCATAGCAATCAAGAAATCTATAACGCATACAGCCATCCAACCTTTAAACCTAATAGAACTAGAAGCTACAGCAGTCAAGATTCACTCTAAAGAAGGGCACATTGTCTTAATCTCAGCATATCTCTCTCCCAACAGAAATATCTTTGAACACGACCTTGATGAATTAATTTCGAAAGGAAACAAAATCATCATTGGTGGAGACTTAAACAGCAAACATACAGCTTGGAACTCCCGCTCAAATAACCCAAAAGGGGAACGTCTTCTCCAACTTGCTGGCAGGAGGAACATAGACGTCCTAGGACCTACGGAGCCGACATATATCCCTAATTCACAGCGAGCACAACCTGATGTCCTAGACATCGCACTACTCAAGAACATCACTCATAGAGTCCAACTCAAGTCTATGTCGGATCTATCGTCTGATCACAACCCGGTGCTAATAAACCTCAGGAATTTTATCTTATTAAACCAGTCACCAAAAAGCACCAAGGAGACAGATTGGAATCTTTTCTCAAGATTGGTCCATAACAAGATTAAGCCTACCGTCAACCTTTCAACACCAGAATTGATAGAAACGGCCATCAGTCATTTTACCAACGTAGTTAAGGAGGCTGACAGAAGAGCATCAATTACCACCACACGCAACGATGAATATCAACAGAGACTACCTGATAATCTTGAAGATATTAGGTATTTACGGAACCGCTATAGACTACTCTGGCAACGTTTCCGCGATCCAGCCGACCGCCGTAGATATCGCCATTACTCCCGCCAACTCACCGCCCGGCTGAAAGAAAGGAGCTCAGAAAGATGGGAGGAAAAAATGTCTCAACTAATGCTGGAAAATAGGGAGGCGTGGCAATTAATCCGTGCCCTTCGAGAACCACGCGAAGCCACTTCTCCTATAAACGGCCCTGCAGGTCCGTGCTTCCTCTCACTGAGTAAAGCAGAAATCTTGGCAGAACATTTTGCAGCTCAACATACAGCAGCAGATTATCAACTGACCCCAGCTGAAGAACTGGAGGTGACCACATCTACTCAACGAGTTGCAGAAAAACTTAGCAGACCACCTTCCGACCAACCGGAACTAACAACCCCCAGGGAAGTAAGAGCTGTAATACGAAAACTAGCCACCAAAAAATCTCCAGGGTATGACGGTATTGGCAACTCCCACCTTAAGCATCTACCAAGAAAAGGGATTGTACTACTTACCAGAATCTTTAACGCCTGCCTGCTTCAACACTACTACCCATCGATATGGAAAACTGCAAAGGTCATCGCGCTTCCAAAAAGGGGTAAAGATAAGCAAAACCCAAGTAATTACAGACCGATTAGTTTACTGTCTGCTCCTTCCAAAATACTAGAGCGGCTACTGCTAAAAAGAATCAATACCAGTTTGGAGTTTGGACACACCATCCGACACGAACAATTCGGCTTTGAAAACCGTGTAGGAGCCACAACCCAGATAGTGCGACTAACGGAGCATATAAGCAAAGGTTTCAACTGGAAAAAATCAACTGCTGCCGTTTTCGTTGACATAGAAAAAGCCTACGATAAAGTCTGGCACACTAAATTAATTGATAAACTATATCATCAAACAGATATTCCGGAATGCTACATCGCACTTATTGCAAGCTACCTAAAAAATAGAAAATTCTTCGTACAAGTTGAAGGCCAAAAATCTGCAACTCACATAATTACTGCTGGAATTCCGCAAGGCTCGGTAATTGCGCCTACTCTCTTCAAAATCTACATTAACGACATACCCTTACCTCCTCACGTACTTATGGCTCAATTCGCTGACGATACGGTCATCTACTCGACCGGAGGAAACCACACACGTAATATCCAAAACGCTCAAAAAGGCTTGGACGCTTTTGATAAATGGTGCAGAGTAAATAAAGTCAAACTCAACCCTACGAAATGTTCTGCAATGTATTTCTCAAGGAAAAGACCAGTACTCCAAAAACAGCTAGAAACAATGGGCCACAAGCTTCCATGGGTGACAGAGACTCGATATCTGGGCATAATACTTGACAACAAACTTCTCTTTCGTCAACATGTGCTAGACCGGAGAAAAAAAGGGCTAGCAGTGATGATGAACCTTGCACCGATCCTGAGGAGCGACAACCTAAATTTATCAACCAAGATCCGCATTTACAAATCAATCATTGTTCCTTTCATCTTATATGGTTGCCAAGCTTGGGGAACGACCAGCCACTCCAACAGAATGCATATTCAGAGACTGCAGAATAAGACTCTCCGAATGATCACAAGGGCAAGTTACTTCACTCCAACAGCGCTCCTCCATGACGTCACAAATATTCCAAATATCCATACACAAATCTTCCAATCAACTGAAAAATTCTTCAACAGAGTAGAGGAAGCCCGCCACGAAGTTCCAAGACTAGAGTCTATAGGCACGGTTGTACCTATGACCTGGCACAAATACAAGGTGCCATTAAGTATTATTATGAACCCTGTGGATTCCTGAGTAAGTGTAGTGAGAAAGTGAAATATATATGAAATATAGATAAGAATACAAGAAGGGGTTCCTATTAAGGTCCAACCGACCATAGCCTGGTTATCCCCTAAAGTGTAACACCAATGAACTCAAAACCATCAAACTGAACATACAGATTAAGCTACAAACAGTAGCGGGACTGTTCATTAAACCGTTGAGGTAGTGAAAAAAAAAAAAAAAAAAAAAAAAAAATACTGCACTTGTCTGTTATATTAAAAGTTAGAACATTTTTCAAAAATATATTGCACGCATATTCAATAATACAACGTTCAAACGTTAATATGTATTTTTGAGTTGAGGTAATTTGTAATGATTAATATAATTCTTATAAACTTTTAGATAATTTTTCATTTAATAGCGTGGGTATTTTTTCAGTTCTCATAATCGATATTTTGTTTTAATAACATCTTGCAGCTGTCATTCTACAAAAAAGCAGATTAACACGAAAGGTGGATACAAAATTCATTGGTCTGTGTAAGTAATGATTGTCAAGCTGTATCTTACTTTTGACAGTGAAATTAGCTGTGTTCACTTCCAGTTTTGTTTCGTTAAGGTGACTAGCTGTCGTTACGTAAATCTATCAGACAAGTTTCATTTACTTTTTTGGTGAGGTTTTATTAAAATTTGTCAAACATTATTACAGATGTCAGCAGGAAAATTTATAGCGTATTCTCTGAAGTAAAGTTAGATCAAATTACACCTGGGACCTGACAAAATGTTTGTGCAGGGACGATTACTTCAAAAGGCCATGGCCGAATTCCTTATCGTTCCTGGATCCCCCTCCTCGCAATCTCTGCCGGCTCTAATGATTTCGTCATCGATGAGTCGTGAATCCCCAAAAATGGTTGTTTTGCCTGCGCTGAACACCTACGAAAATGGCCATCAGGTAAAAAGAAATCTTTAACTTTTGAGTAAAAGATTTAATCCCGTGGCTGTTATATTTGACCCACCACTGCTCCCTGTTGCCCACGTTCCAAAAGATCAAGTATTTTGTCCACTAAAAATGTTAAAAGACCTTTCTGATCAAAATACTATATGGTCAAAAACAAGATATAAAATTTTAAAGTGATGAAAAGATCAAAATACTTCAATTGTTTACCGATTGCAAAATCAGTAATTTATTCAGTGGTTTAGGATTACCCGAGGATTATGCAGCATGTTTGGCTCCAGATTGGAAGAAAAAATTCTTTGTGTAGAAAGAGGGATAAAAAATTTACACCATGCGGGAGGACATAGGTTCGAATCGTCATCCGGTCATAAAGAATTCATTTTCCTATGGTTTCGCAAAATTACTCCCGGTAAATGTCAGGATGGTTCCTTCAAAAGGCCATGGCTGAATTCTCTCTTCTTTTCACGGGAGGATGACCTATGTTTACGTTGGCAATCACCACACAATCCATGAATGGTCACTGTTAATTCACTCGCGTAGAAGAATTTTGAAAGCTGTTCTTCTGTATAATAGGAATAAGTATTCCTCTCTACTGTTTAGTCGTACGGTACACCTAAATGAAAGTTATATGAATTTATTACCAATACTTGAGAAAATAATCTATGTCGAAAACAACAGGATGATTCGTGAAGACATTTAAGTACTAAATATGTCTCTTGGTGAGCGTGGTGGGCATAGTATGTTAGCTATACTTCATATTTGAATGGGACTGCAGAGATCAACACTAGATACAATAGCATTGGCCTGCAAGCCAATCTCATGAATCAGGTAGCAAAAGTATTTTGTGTAAAAAATTGTCGACCTGAAAAAACCGAAACTCTTGCCACATCTTCATTTGAAACTGGGTCTCATGAAATAGTCTATTAACACTTTTTCAAAGAAGGTAACTGAAGTCCGGCTGAAAGAAGGCATCTTTGTGGACCAGACTTATGAAAGATCAAAATATTCCGTGCCAGAGTGAATGATATTGAAAAAGATACTTGGATTGCATTCAAAGATGTTATTACCAGGTTCGTAGGAAGCACTGAGGATAGTGACAGCAAAAAGGTCATTAAAATAATGATGGAGAAATTCAAAGCATAAAATGTCATTTATTGCCCGTTCATTAGACTATTCCGGATAATTTTGGTGATGTTTCTGAGAAACAATGAGAATGTTTATTCCCAAGACAATAAAGAGACGAAAGGAAAATATGAACTACGATGTGAAGTATGATAAGTAAATATTGCAGGATACATCGTCTTGAAAATTTACATTCACCAAATGAGAGAATATGGAGCAAACAGAGTTTTACAAACAAAGGAAAATGACATCATAAAGCTTCGAAATAAAGTATACAATTTAAAATATTGTTGAAGACACAAACTATCATTTCATTTGTTTTATTCTCTCTTCGATGTTTAGCAATTTTCGAAATCGGAGACTCCGAAATGACCTGTCCGTGATACAAAATATCTGAGGTCATATTCGCTAAAAGAAAGAAAAAAAAAAAAAAAAAACATAACCAGAACAATTTACAAAAACATTTTAAAAAAAACCCATGTGCCATGTGTTCTGACCCCAACATACTCTGTCAAGTGGTACATAGAGTGCAGTATTTTTTATCTTCATTTAAGAACAAACTAGAGTGTTATTGATATTTGAATCACATATAACGCCATTAATCAGAGCAATTACTGTTTAGCTAAGAAAGCTATTTTATAGCCTTGTAAAGTTAAAAGTCTTCTTTGTAA